>KZ538691.1:0-25208 GCA_000934665.2 Catajapyx aquilonaris
ACTTATATCCTTACAAGATCAAGCTGTGCAACAATTGAAAGCAAGGGACAAAGTGGCCCGAAGAACCTTTTTGGATGCTTGGAACGGCCAATAGCCCAGGAATTAGGAGTTGTGCGTTGAATACCCTTTGGGTGGGGTCCGTTGTGTCCTAGAATAGCACTGTCCAAGGACTCCTTGGACAGTGCTATTCTGGTCCAGGGATGATGATGTGTTCAGGAATTGATTCACCCACCTTATGTTTGTCTGGTGGTTGGTAACTTCGTCCTGATATCCCAGTTCAAAATGGCTAAGAAATATCCTTCGTAGAGCTATGGGGAACTCGTTAATTTTAAAATAAGTCTCCACAAAGAATGCACAGTGCTCTGGCGACCACGACACCATTTTTGCAAATGGCAAACCTTCCCCACTCCAGCACATGCCAATATCCCCTGCATGCTCAAACAGCATCATAGTACCACGTGATTCAAATCAGGCCATACATTTTGCCCAACCCTGTATTATGTGCCATTATCTATTCAATTACATATCACAATCGAGTCACACACTTCTTTGGGTATGTCTGGTAGACGGAGATCAGGAAATTGAGCCTTCCTGTACATGTGGCCTACTCTCGACCCTTCGGCTGGGAAATGAGGAAATTTTCCGTATTCACCAACATGAACTTCGACTTAGGGAGACTGAAAATGCATTGATATCCCATCGTAAGGCCCTGCCAGCACTTTAGCCAGCACAGTTAGGTGCAAGTGTAGAAAGCTGAGTGCTTATTTTCGGTTCCTAACACCCACCTCCATGACCCATCTCATCTTGGGGGTTTTAACACACACACCCCCCNCCCCCCAATCAACACTAGAATCACCCATGATGGGGCTGCTGGTGACATTACTTAATTTATAGGACCAGCTGTACTGGAAAAGTCGTAGTACTCTTGCCTCAATTTACCTGACTGCCTATCTATCACCACAATATTGAACCATGGTGCAAACTGCTGTGAATATTATTAGTGAGATACAGATACAAAAGCACAGCTGTTCGAGTTGTCTCAAGCACTGAAACAGAAAATAATAACAATGCCCAAGATGATCATGCTCCTCTAGCACTTGTCTGGCCTCTGAAAGCTCATTTCTAAAACATTGCTATACGGTACTGTGACCCAAACTACCATTGCATCCTGAGGTCCATTCATGTCAGTAACAACAAGCAAGTGACTGATTTTGAGGGCCTTTCAAGAATGAAGGAAGGAACAGTCAAGCATATGCATGCCTAATGGGGTTGTAGAAAAAAAAATATTAAAAATTGGGAAAAGAACAACAGCCATGCTCCCATTAAAAATTCATGCAAAAAAAGAGAGTTAAAATTAGCTTATTTTAAATCACCATGGATGTCCATCCTCCATTTAGCACCAGCCTGTAAAAGCCTGCCATTATCCATCTTACAATGTTTGATACAGTCACATCCTGCTCGGTACTGTTAGTGAAACTAATTTGTCAGCAAAGAGTTTTCAATACTGCTACTTGCTACTGGTGATGCTGCAGCTCATTTTTTGGTTGCGAAAATGTCCTGGGCCATTTATTGCTCCATGTATATACAAGGTATGATCGAAAAGTTCCGGGATTTTGTTCATAAAAACATTCATCTTTACTCTAAGTCCTCATTTCCATTGCCACCTTCAAAGTAGTCACATTGGGCACGTATACAACGATCCCTGCGAATTTCCCATTTATGGAAGCACCCCAAAAAATTGGCCAACTGTAGCATGATCAGAACCTGCTGCGATTTTGCTTAGATCTCTTTAGTGGAGTCAAAATGCCTCCTTTTCTACCCAAATATCATTTTAGGAAAGAGGTAGAAATCACATGGGGCGAGGACAAGCGAATAGGCAGGGCGGGGAACAGTGGTCATGTGGTTTTTCTGTCAGGAAGTCCCTGACTACGGGTGAGGTGTATGCAGGCTTACAGGGCTGTGAGAATATGCAAGTTCGTCTGTTGCACATGGCATAGTGTGTGACCAATCCCATATTCAGCCTGCTACAAGAGGGGAACCCCTCTAAACATTACAAAGGATCGAGGCCAATTCCTTCAGTCCTTCGTTTTGCTAAATACTTCAATGGTCTCCGATCTAGTTGGCAATCAGAGAATCACTCTGTATCTGAGAAGCCTCGTTACTTAGATAATAAGATCCAAACCCAATGTATGAAATATACTGATAGGTATGCTTCCCTTCTTGCAGCCTTGCACTTTTAATTGAAAATGTTGCCGTGAAAGAATTTAACGATCTTATGAGATGTGTGTGCACCGTAGAACATGTAATGCATTCATTTGACTAATAATAATGTTCACAGAGATCGTGATAATGCTGTGCTTATGAAAACCTCGCCTGATACCTGCATACCTTGCTTAGACCAGCATGCCGGTATAGCCACCAGCTCGTGCATTTCTAAAAACTGGTCGACCTTGACTAGTACATTGGCATGCCGCTTTAAGTGGGGTAATACAGTACGAAAGTCACCTCTGACGGCACAAGTTAAAAGCCCCTATCTTCGAAAATCACGTAATTGGAGATAAATGCACCATTGCACTCCTCTTTGCAAGCCCGTAACTGTCAGAGCAACCCTTGAAAGTTATGGCCAATTGAAATCATGCACTTCCATATACGATAATGTTAACAAAAAACTTCAAACGTGAATATCTCGGAATGACAAAAAGCTGAGATCCAGTGTTTTGACTTTGGCCTTCAGACCTTCAATCTGTACTTCAGTATCAACCAATACAATTACCTTCCCTAGTCTCTTCTGCAGCAGCACGCTGGGCAAGGTAAACTGACTCCTTTATGAGGTTGGTGGCCTCATCCTTTTCGATGCCGAGGTGCTTGCGGAACCCATCAACACTTGCTTGGTAGCTAGCTCCGATGACCACTGCGGCTCCCGCTAATCAAGTGTGCAAAAGAGAAAAATCTGTGTTCCCAATTTCTTAATTTATTGTGTGGAACATTACAACACTTCATCTAATCAATTATAATTATGCAACTGGATTTACTGATTGTACAATTCTAAACCCAAGCAAATTTGGAATCCATGGAGAATGCTAACCTTTGAAATAGGACCTGTGCACCTTGACTATGGCATCAGGTGCCTTTAGCAACATTCTGGCACTCCACAGTGGATCGCCGGTTATCTCTTCATAAGTCCTTGTCAACTCGCTCCCAAGCCCTCCGTCCAGCACAGTAACACTGGCCATGCTGGCCTGCATGTGAAATAGATTCAGAAAGGTTTGCAAACATCTTTAGTACCAGGAAATTATAAATTTTCTAACAATTGCCTTGCAAGCAACACTGCAATATAATTTTCAAAGGCTTACATCATACAAAACAGTTAACCCATCCCTTAACCAACACATTGTCATGGTCCACATTGTTGAATATGCTAATGGGAATCATTTTTGGTCTGTGCATTGTCACACATCCTCAAAGTATGTGACATCGAGAAATGATCTGTCTGATTCAGAAAACCCTGCCGCAGCCACA
The DNA here is from genome assembly GCA_000934665.2 of Catajapyx aquilonaris. Classification (NCBI taxonomy): domain Eukaryota; kingdom Metazoa; phylum Arthropoda; class Diplura; order Dicellurata; family Japygidae; genus Catajapyx; species Catajapyx aquilonaris. Next base: position 3,520 of record KZ538691.1, read on the forward strand.
CTCCCCTCGACATTGTTTGTATCTTCTCGGTGTGACTTCTGGTGGTGCTTGAGACTCTCCCTCCACCTGAACTCTTTCCCGCACTGCTCACACTGAAAGGGCTTCTCACCAGTATGCACCACCATGTGCTTTTTCACGCTATCATGGTACAGAAAGGCCTTTCCACATACCACACACTGATAGGGGCGTTCACCTGTGTGCTTCCGACGATGCTCCTTTAGATGACCTGGATGATAGAACCGCTTCCCACAGTCTGTGCAAGACAAATGTCGTTCCTGGGAATGTGTCCCTACCTGGTGCTTTTTAAAAGTTGATGCATCAGAGAAGGATTTGCCACACTCTGAGCAGAGGTACGGCTTCTCGCCTGCAAATAACAAAGGGAATATGGACAGATTAGCAGTTCATCTGATAAATGAGATTTGTCAAGCAAGATTTTCAAAAAGTATCAGATGTGTACCAGTGTGGGTCCTGATATGCTGGGTGAGGTTGAAGCTCTTCCTGAAGGTCTTTGAGCAGTACTGGCACTGGTGTCGGGTAGCATCATGAGTCTTTTCGTGCCGTTGCAGGTGATTTTGGAGTGCAAATCGCCTCCCACAATTACCACACTCATGTTGCGGGGTGACAGTGTGCTTCTTGGCATGTGCGGTAAGGCCTTTCTGTTGCTTGAATGTCTTGTTGCATACGCCACATTCATAAGTTGCTGCAGCTGCCTGTTCACGATACGGCACACTGTATCCAGACAGTACATCACGAACTGTCTGCTTGTCCAAATTGGCCGGGGTTGGGTCACTCCCTCCAGGGTGTGTTGGGATAAAAACTGTCTGTGAGCACTTGTCGCATACCAAGTACAGCGCTGAATATGCACCAAGTGATTGCAAGACGTCCTCCTTGAGTGAATACTGTCCAGTGCAGTTACACATGAGGACTGATCCAAGAGAGCGCATCAGGCAGGCCAGGTCGACAATTCGTGACCCAGTTGCTGCGACTAGTGCCATTTCCTGACCTATAAATACCTAGCACCAAGTTTTGTTTTGTTTTTATTAGGAATTGACAGCCTGTGTATTTGGATTAAAATGGGAGTTGAAATGGTTAGCTGAGTTGGCCCTAGTTTGATGGGAACAAATTTATGAAGCCAAAAATTCTTAAAAATAATTAGCATAAAATACCAGCTTCTCTTACTCCTCTCCAACCACTACAAACAGGGACCAACTCAGCCAGAGGAATTTGTACAATGTGGACCAGAACTAGTATCTACAAACCAAGATAACTGCATAGCATGAATGTGGAAACAAGCACAACCAATATGACCACAACTACCACCCAAGCAGGCAATGAGAGTGGCTTTTCAATGTGGTGCAAGTACAAATGATTGTCAACAGACATTGACAGTAGCGAAACTTCATCGTCAGAGGCATCAGGGTTGCCTGGAGGAGGAAGGAATTCCAAGGAGGTCACAAACGTCTTGTGAACAGCCTCTACATGCTTGAGACGCTGCAGTGAGAAGCCTACATGGATGTCAATACTCCCAGATGTCATGGATCCAACAGCAACAAACTTCCCATCACGGCTAACCGCCAGAGTTGAAGAGAAGTCTGGCATGCTCATGGCAGCTTTTAGTGCAAATTCAGACCCTTGCCACAGTTGCAGATACGATCGGACCTGTCCCTTAGTCGTTGAATTTGCTATCGTGAATAGGTTTGGGTCTGTCGAGGAACGATCTGTCGAGGGTCCGAACCGGCACCTTTTGAACAGGAATTCAACTGACTCGTGTGGGGTCCATTTCAAGGTCTGCAGCTTTTCCCCAGCCTTGTCCCAAACGCAGCATTCAGATGTCTTGGCAACAGTAGCTATTTTGGTCCCATCAGGACTTATGTCGAGATCAGACACCTCCTTATCATGGGCCTTTATGCGGCCAAGTCCCTTCATCTGCGGGAAGGTCCACAGCCGAACGCACCCATCTGCCCCTCCAGTGGCAGCCATCCCCTTCCGGATCCTGATCACATTCTGACATCCGTCTTTGGCTGCAAAGTCAGTCTGGACCCGATGCATTGGCTTCACCCCAAATTGAACCCCCTCCTCGCCTCGCACCAGCTCGACCTGATACACCTGCGTATCAGCGTCCTGCCCGACTGCCAGGAAGGTTCGCTTCCCATCATCGTAGAGTGCGCAGTTCATAACAGACTGCGACCCAGTGTCCCTCCTGGCGGCCTCCTTGGCCTCCCAGGCAATTCCATCCTGCGAGTCAACCTCGTAGATGGCAAACCCATTGAAGACCCCAGTCTTGGATGCCCCCCCGCCCCCAGCCACCACCACATGCCTGGAGGAATAGCTGCACGAGGCATACAGCGGGAAGCTGACCTTGGCCACCAGATCAGGCAGTCTCTCCGGCATGGCTCGAAAACGGAACGCTCAACAACAATACACACACACACTACGGGCTGAAAACACAGGAATCGGTTATATACACACCCCGAAACGTACAGCCCTCCTCCCCCCACCAGCTGAGCGTGTTCCCCCGGGTCGTACTTACAGCACTTAGAGCATACCCTGCAGAACGGGAATCTATGACGAGGTGGCAGCCGGCGACCTGTTCTGCAGACGATTGTTCTGGGCAGGATGTGACGCGTCCTTTGTTCGCCGTTCCCTGCCCGTGGAGTTCCCCGAATGGTGGCAGGGCAGTCGGAAGGATGGGTTCGGGTGGCCGGTTCGGCCCGGGCCCTTCAAAACCACGGGCGGACCACAGGGTTCGCCACGGGATGGCCGATGGGTTCAAATCGAATTATCCGCCTAGTTGTTTCAAATATTTTCCAACAGATTTATTCTAACAGTTACTGCCACGGTTGTTAGAGTTACTGCAACTAATGGAAGCAAAACTGTTATAGGTTGAAAGGTAAAGGGTCACCAGTTGCTGCGGACAACAAGGATGACCTGCATTCATCCTAAGGAGGCCTCAGATGCCCCTGGTCATTTTTTTGCATCTTCTACGGTCCAAAATTCTCAATGCAGATATTGCTCATACGTGACATAGCCTACACGCACGGTCCAGCAGCGATGCTCAAAGGTTATGATCCCGTGGATTTCCCCCAAGGTTCCGGAGTCTGCATCGGCCCGGATTTATTCCCCCGTCTTACCCCCCTCGGTACAGTTCTGTCTGACTCATACAAAAAACACCTTTTGCTTGCTTATAGACGACTGGAGGGTGTGATCAGAGACCACTCTCGTTGACACATCGTGCGAGGACGGTTCTTAAGATTTTTTTGAGACCGGTTGTGAGATATAAGGTATTTTTGAAACATGTGCGGTTCGGTGGTGGAATGGTTGTAATTGGCTGGTGTTGTGATTGCGTGCGGATAAATATGTGTTTTGTTATTAAGAAGAAGATTGCGTTTTATTTTATAGTGGCGATTTTGAAAATGGTGGCGTTTTATTCCGTGGTCAAAAACTGGTTCAAAACATAGTGGGTCCGTTTAAAAAAAAATGTAGCAATAATTTTTGTGATAGTTCTTCGTGGCTGTAGGTAGAGGAATGCCTTCAGAAAAAGCATGTTACGCAATATTTTGTGATATTTTGCCACAGCAATTCGTCCATAACATATGGTCCATATAAGTAGTTCCTCATAACATTGTGATACAGCTTTAATTGACGTCCAATAACATACGGCAATAATATGTGCTTCCAAATCGTCATGCTCAATTTGATAATGACGCGAATTGTGACGTGCTTTTTTCCCAGTTCACCCTTAGGACCCGGTAGTCATGGGGATTCCGTGTTTTTGGGTTCAACCGGGTTGGAGTTTCCTACCGTGAGTTATCTTCCAAATGTGGACCCACATTGTGATCAATACACCGCGACGTCGTGCGCTGGCGCCACTTTTGGTCATTGTTACCAGCGGAAAATTCGCCCAAGATATTTGCAATCGGCTAAGATGTGGAGCACATGACGCACCAATATCAATGAGGTACCCTACATTAGAATAAAGTTATGCGTGACATCTGGTATTGCAAAATATCCGACCTGGTTTTTCCATAAAATTCGCCACCTAATCCTACTAATTAAGTCGAGGATTTCATAGTTCGATGACGTCATATGTTCTACCAGTAATTGGTGCCAATTTGCTGCAAATTTCAATAAGTATGTAAAATTTGTGTGTGTGGCAACATGTTAACGTAGTGCGCAGGTCTCCCCCCCTTCCCACATCTATTCCTCCCACCACCTTCCTGGGGTAGCTGCATGCATGGAAGGGTCGGAGCAGTTCGCTGGCGTATGGGGCTTGGGTCGAAGGAGAAGACAAGAGGGCATCATCCTAGGTCACCAACCCGAAGTGGCCACGCAGGGCAACTGCCAAAACATGGGGAAGCGATTGCAGACAGTGGCTGCGGTCACCTGTATGAAGACCCTTCTCATGTTGTTTAGTGTGCTTTTCTGGGTGAGTGGACATTGATTCTGGGGATGAAGGGGGTTAATGGGGGCGACCGACCAGAAGGGGGAGGTCGAGGGGTGAAGGTAGGTCAGGGAATATTTTGGGGAGGGACATCAAACATGCATTGATGATGGTATTGAATTGTGTCGAATGCGGGCCGCAATATTTTTTTACCATATGTTGCCAATACTTCGATCCATTGACGCAGTAACTTGAATTTACGCAACAACATGATTTTCCTCAATAATACGCAAGGTCGCTGTTAATTACAAATTTTCCTACCATTTCCACCTCCGAACGATTCGCAATAAAATTACGGACAGTTTTACCGACTTAATATTTCGCCAACAATAATAGAACTTGACCCAGGGATGATAATCTCCCTTGCCCGTCGCATCCGCACCTTTTTCACAGTCGTGTGCCTGAAGACTGTGCTAACTGCATTTAACATTCTGTTTTGGGTAAGTGGCAGTGCCTTCATCAAAACGCCATAATCAAGCCAATTCCCGGTGCTATATGGTAGCATGAGGCTGATAAGATAAGCACTAATTAGAGGTCTGTATGCCCGCAGTTTACTGGAGTGGCTATTCTGGCATTGGGAATATGGATGGAAGTGGAGCTGTACAAGTACATGGAGGTGTCCACGGAGTTCTCGGCAACTGCTCCGTACGTGCTGATCGGAACAGGCGCCTTCATCATCGTCATTGGAACCCTGGCCTGTTGCTGCACACTTAAAGGACAGCCAGTTCTGCTCTATGTGGTACGTACACGCGGTACATTCTTCTGTACATGCCCTTATCGAAGATCTTTTTAGTACGCAGCTTTCCTGATGGTTGTGTTTGTAGTGGAATTGGGCGCATGCATCTCCGGATATGCGTACCGGAATAAGCTGAAGTCTGGGTTCCAGAAGGGGTTGAACGACAGCATATACGCGTATGGCCAGGATTCGGAGAAAACTTCGGCTGTCGATCTTATCCAGTCCACGGTGAGTTGTTTGTTTGTTGTTTACATGTTTTTAAGAATATATTGAGATCTGTTTTGATATTAGTTGAAATGCTGCGGGCTGGATGGGCCACAAGTTTGGTACGGCACACGAACGGGACAGGTGCCAAAGACATGCTGCAAAGTTGACAAGTCGGAATGTAACACGAACGATCCGCAAGACATATACGACGTGGTTAGTATTTTACGTGTGTTCATTACCGTAAATTATTACCAACACCTGGTTTTATTTTTTAGGGTTGCTACAAACTTGTGGTGGACTTCCTCAGCTCCAAAATTGGCATTATTGCCGGTACCGCCCTCGGAATTGCATTTTTCCAGCTGGTTGGGGTTGTGTTGGCCTGCTGCTTGGCCAAGAACATCAACAAGGCCAAATACGAGCAGATGGGTTGAAATGGGTTGTTGATATGGTTTATAAGCTTTTTTTTCCAAGTCCATTCGTCTCTTCAACGCAATCCCTCAAACTTCGCACCTTTTGTAATTTAAACAAACTTCTACTCTTCTCTCAATCTGCATGTGATTTTACTGTGGATTTTTCCTGAATGGGCAGTGTTTTGACATAAGAGAAAATGGTGCTGATTCCTACGTTTTTGTTCCTAGGCATGCGATTATTATTTTTTGATTAGCGCTAGAGCTACTGCAGGATAGACGGAGTTTGTTATAGTTAAGCTACAATCAAAATTAAGACATTTTTTTTATATTGTTTGACGGGTATATGAAATAGGGCATGATTTCTGGGTCTCGCACCGAACCCCAAGTAGTCACAGACCACACTGTGTTGTGCAAAGTCTCAGATGTGAGTCAAACTAATCGCCTTCTAGTTAGGAGATAGGAATAAACCTGTTGGACTCAATTTTTATCAATGTTTCCTACGTTATTAGTCGAAAATTTTATCCAAAACGAACAGTACAAAGTACCAATTTGTCCCACGGTATTCACTTTCGCAAACTGATATGAAACCAAGGGCACGACATCATGCATAATGCACTACAACACTGATGGAGAATGGGAAGGTTTAATGGCAGCACAATGCATTATTTTGCTTTAATTGGTAAACACCAGCCTGCATGCCTGCTGTATGTATATCAGTGTCTTGTAAATATCAGGTAAGAGAAACTGCGTGGAAGAAGCAGGAACAATAATATTGCTGTGTTTTGAAAAGAGAGAGGATGTATTATTTTGCCACATATGCAAGGATGCTGTTAAGAAATAATGACATATCTTTATTAGTGTGTTGACATTGTTTGCATTGTAACTACTCGGAAGAACATAATCTCTCTATACTCGATGTATTCACCCTACACTGACTCATGCGTGTGCGGCACATAGTGTTATGAAATAACTTCTCGAATCATTCTGTCACCACTAGAATAGTCTGTTTACGTAAGACAAACTGAATTCAAATGGTGCTGAGTATTTAATTTTTGCCAATGTGCAATATACTGTATATGCAAGAAATGGCGACATTTGAAGCAGCTCTTTTTTAATTTGGGAATTTAAATAAAAAAGTACGTTTGTGCCGTAAAAAGGGTTAATGTAAGACATACTTCGTGACATTCCATGACGTAGCTTGTATGTACAGTGAGTGTGAACAATCTCTTCTGCTGTCATGTATAGTCCGCATGCGTTGTATGTGCCATGTTACCCACCTGTTTGTTGTCATATGCTACCGGTACAAGGTCGATATTAGTAATTAGTATTTAACCGCGATAGGGTACGCATAAAAAAATGTAACTGAGTACTAGAATAAAAGCGGCATTCTTCCAAGCCTGTGGATTTCCTTCGGGGACATTGACCGAATCTGAGATGGACCCTCCCGTTTTGACATTATTGTGTAGGCGAACAACACCCACGTAAGTCTGCAGCTTCCAGCCACCCACACATTTCTTCCGACACCTGCAGGTAGCGGAAGAAATGCGTGATCAACCGACAGATTTTTAAACAAAAAACACACCCACATACTATAGTCCTCCATTTATTATTCCCACATCGATCCATACTATTGACCCGTCCATTGCACTAAATATAGCATGAAGCAATTATTCCTCAAGATGTAGGCACCGCGACCTTACAGTATCAATACGTGCTCGACCTTTAAACTTCCTCCCACACCTTTTCGGTTACATCACATACAGTAATTTATGGCCCGGTTTTCTGGATCAATACCCTGTACCTGGTCCACCCCCGGATTTCCTCATCCTTGTTGACCATCTTCAGTTCATCTTCTGTAACGGTTCAAACCTGGCGCCCTTCCAGTGTCGCCACCTGTGCAGCAGGAAGTGGAAGCATGAAACACGCTACGTTTCCTTGAAAATCGAGGAAGGAAACTCGGCCGGTCAATCAATGGACAGCTAGTCGGGGGGCCAGGTAAGCTCAAAGGGCAGATGTAATTAGGAGTGGAGCAATAGGGGCCACTTGATGCCCCATCAATTGGCATAGACTGATGACGTGCCTGACATGCCGATGGTGCCCTATGCTGCTGCTGGTGGTGGTGGTGTCATGGGTATAAATAGACGTGGGTGTGTTGGACTGAGGGAAGGAGGAGCCTGAGAAGGTTGGTTTTTGCTGCACTTGAATTGCGTGGCTGGGGCTCAGTGTGTGACTAACCAAGAGATTATTTGCAGTGGTGCTGTGCTGGGGTGTGTGGCCACAATGGTGCTTGGATTTGGGTCGAAAAACAATGCCTTCAAAGGTCAGGAGTATGGGAAGCTCAGGCGGACCTACCAGAAGATGGGAGGGATGTTTACGGATCCGCTCTTTCCAACCACCAACGCCAGCCTTGTCTTCTCCAAGCAGCTGCCAGGGACCATACAGTGGAAGAGGCCTAAGGTTAGACCAATGACATGTGGCTGATGACAGGTGTATGACATCACCACCGGACAGGTGTCAAGCAGGCAATTCAGCCATGTGGATTTTTTCAGTTTAAATTCAGAAAATGTGTGCAGTAAAGGTCAATGCATTTTGCAAATGGGATACCAGGTCTGGGGGTATAAGACAACAGAAGTATAAAATAAGGAAAATATTTCAAACGTGACATTCTTTGTTCGAGGGCCTATGGCAGTGAACAGGCCATAAAGTATTGATTATGTCCCTAATAAGACGACCTACAGTAATATGCATGCAGTAAATGTCAATGAAAGGCTGAGAAATTTCCCAGTATTAAAAGGAAAGGGGCAAAGTATTGAGGTGATTATGTAACTTAAGGCGTTTCTTACACAGCTACCATGCTGTGCAACCTGTCACTAATCAGGGCAACATTTTTTGCTGTTAGCAGTCTTGCTACTTACCAGCTAAAACTGTAGTGAAAAGCATGCCTTTGCTGTATTTGCCTGCTTCATTCCCATTCATACCATTCATACCCAGGAAGTATAGATGTTACACAGCTTGGTCATTGGGCAAGTTGGGTCTCCAAAAATCAGAAAAGAAGTCTCTGTTTCCAAGTATATTGTCACTGATCATAGTTGTCCTATGTGGTTTTCATGGATTTGAAATTGTCCCTGGCAATACAAATTCAATTGCTAAATGTACAATACATGAGCAATAGTTGTTAGGCTGCCAAATGAGACAATTGGAGGATTCAATTGCAGGTAACTGAGGGAGGCAGGATGATCCAGTGTTAACTCATAAGATGGTTAATCTAGATAATTGGATATGGAAAACTACTGCAACCTAAAATAATTACTTCCATGGCAAGTGAAATAACACGCAACTGTAGTAAGCAGATTATGTGAGCATAAAGTTAGTGATATTTGAGACCTTCCACCCTCAATGGTACACTAACATTAAGGTATAAACTCAGCTTGCAATTGGCTCTTTGCTCTGCATTAGCCAATTGTGCAGTGAGATTACATGTTAACATTAGTTTACTGGCAAGAGCAGAAAGTCTCAATTGCGTGCATGTGCTGCTATCAGAGTGGGTTCTCATGTTACTGTCTAACCATTCTACTTCTGAATGGCATATTGATGAGCTCCTGAAAAAATGATGTACAGGAAGTCCCCGGTTTACGAATGATCCAACTTACGGCAATCCGTTGTGACCTCAAAGGTCTCCACTTTCACTTTCCTCTTTTAATCACTTCTTCATGCATTGACCGACACCAAATTCATCATAAATACTGTATAATTAATAAATACTTATAATTGGGGAAACTGCGCATGTGAAACACACATGACGTAAGCGGTTCGTTGGACTTGCATACGTGCGTTGTTCCTCAGGGATCCGAGTTACATTCTAATCTGACTTATGGACATTTTCAGGAACGTAACCCCGTTCGTAGACCGGGGACTACCTGTAGTTATTTATTATATTAAATGTGCCTCATATAGAAATGAGGGAGGGGTGTTGAGTACTTTTGAGTGATGAGGTTTTAAAATTGGTTTAATTTAAAATAGAATTGGGAGATTCCAGGTAGGTGAGGATTGCATAATGTAAGATGAAAACAAAATATTTATGGATAAGGATACTGACAATGTCCCTTAAGCAAATATTTTTGTATGATTCATGGATGATGTAATGTGTTTATATTTTAGGGTTATAAAGAAAAATGCATTGCAGAGTAATATGCTACAACTAACAGGGAATATTAATGAAGCCTGTAATTATGAGAAATATCAAACTTGTAGAAATGTCATTGAAAGTTCTGAAAGTAGCATTCAAGCAATCAAAAAGTTGACGTCACCTACATTGCCTAATCCTATGGAGGCATGAAAAGTTGAAAACACCAATTAGCATCAAGTCATGTGCAAGGGAGGATGTTGGGCTGGCTATTTCATAGGAAATAAACCGTAGGGAGCCTCATGCTCTAAACCATGACATAATTATTCTTCCTGCCTTTGGTTCCCGTTTGACTCATGATATGCTGTACAGTGTGGGGATTTTTAATACTTGAAATTCAAGGACTTAACGTTCTTGTGTGTGGGTCTAACCTGGAAAGATCGGTTGCTTGGTTGATTGGGGGAGCTAAAGCAACTAAGGCTATCTGGCATCAGTGTGGTTGAGAGGAAAAGATAGATTTTTGGACTGTGAGAGGAAATGGGAGATCCCCAAGAAAACCCATGCAAACTCCTTGGGAAGAATGCGGTGGATGCAATATGATAAATGAGTGATATGTCTCTGTATTGCAGTAACTGATGGAATTTAACGGAAGTTTACCTGCAGTAAAGTGAGTTATTTGAATAATGGTTGTGTTTTTTTGCAGGAGTTGTGTGAGAATCCTCGTCTCTTTGTTGGAGGTTTAAGCTCACTTGATGTGACGCAAGGGCAACTGGGAAACTGCTGGTTTGTTGCTGCCTGTTCATCATTGGCAGGAGTCAAGGAACTGTGGACTAAGGTTAGGCGGTAGTATAAAAGTAGAGAGTAATAATATAATTAGAGCAGGCATATGTTAATTTAAAAGTTCTCTTGAGTAGTCTCAACTTGGCACTCTAAATTGAAATCATGTATTTTAATCATGTGGAAAATTGTTTGTCTCCCGGCCTCCATAGCTGAAACTACAAAATTAGCCCTGCAAAAGCAAGGAAGTTAATTTGGAGTCCAGAAACATACTAGTGAATTCTTGTCTCTTCTTCGGGTCTATGTGCAGCCAAGCATATATGCCTACAATTATTATTTTTGTTATTTCCAATATTAGGTGATTCCTGATTACAAGGATCAAGAGTGGGATCCTGAGCACCCAGAGAATTATGTTGGCATCTTTCACTTTCGCTTCTGGCAGTTTGGTGAATGGATTGACATTGTTGTGGATGACTTGCTTCCTACAGTTGACGGGAAACTCATCTACACGCATTCAGATACAACAAACGAATTTTGGAGTGCCCTTCTGGAGAAGGCCTATGCAAAGTCAGTATATACCAATTCTGTTGGGCAATCTAGACTTTAATTTGCAGACTTATATTTGTGGTAGCTTGTGACCTTTTATGGCATTTAGTTAATTCACAATTAGCCTGTCATCTTGGTGGGCGAAAAGAACTGACATGCATTTCAGCTGAATTTCACGCCTTGTATCAATGAATGGCATAATACAAAACAGTTGATCTACAAAGGGTTAAAGGTGGAAAACGGTTTTCTTACTATGGAGTTAATACATTTCAGTGGGTTTCCCAGAAGTAGTCATCTGTAGAATTTGTCCTGATGCCTAAGCGGTTAAATGAGTAAACTAAAATGTGTGTGAACATATTTACTAAGAATATTAATTAAATCCAATTCCTATTTTAAAAATCAGATTTTAAAAATGCTAGTGGGGAAGGAGAACATACTGTACATCACACTCAAAAAACTTGATATTTCTATTTCTTTGCAGGCTCCATGGGTGTTATGAGGCTTTGGATGGTGGTAATTTGACTGATGCTTTAGTTGACTTCACTAGTGGAGTGTCTGAAGTGATCAACATGGTGGAGCAAGGTTATTCAAGAGATGAGATCAGAGCCAAAACACTCTTCAAGAGGATGCTCAAGGAGAAGGAAAATCATTCATTAATGTGCTGTGCAGTGGCTGTAAGATTTTACTCATTGGTTGTGTTCATTGTCACATTATTAATTTGACCTTGCCTTAGCCTGCAAGTGCAGAAGAGATGGAGGCAAGGACAGAAGCTGGATTGGTCAAAGGTCATGCCTATGGCATAACTAGTGTTAAAGAGGTGTCCTTGGGCGACACCAGCCTTCTCTCATTTTTTAAGTACGTGCTGTGCATTGTGTTATGAGAATTCACAGATAAAGTGTGAATCTCGAATGACATGCTTTTATTTTGGCAGAGGGAGAGACAAGCTGTTTATGGTGAGGCTCAGAAATCCCTGGGGAGAGAAGGAATGGAAAGGCGCCTTCAGTGATGAGTAAGAAGATTGTTTTGCATTGTTTAAGCAAATTGGTTCAGGAAATGGGTTTTTGTTGGAGGGGATTGGAATGAATCACCTCAATGAGGTAATTGGGCTAATGGAGCAAATTGTTTGAGTGCTTGGGAATAGCAGGCTGTGCTTGGTGATGGCTTAAAATAGCTAAGATAACAAACCTAAGCTTTTGAATCCATTAGCTTGTGTGAAAATAATACCTTCATCATTCTTGCATGCCTTGCATTTTGAAAAGGGTCATGTTCCTGTCTACATAATTATATCTTGTGACTTTATAACATTGAACTTTGCCTATGCTGTACAGGGAAGCCCATTTTTAACGTTCCATGTGTTGAATGAAATAAGTAGTGTCTTATTTTGTAACAATTGGTAGCCAATAATTTTTGTTAAGAATGGATGGAACTGTACAGGTAGCTTACTGGGCGGTTTTCTTGTTTCTCTTCTTGCATGTATGTTGGTGACTTGTCTCCATGTTGGGCTGATTGGTTGGCTGTGGCAATGGGTGGATGTTGATGCGGATTCCTAATGCATTTCATCAAGAAAGGAAGAGTTAGAACCCAAAAAGTGGGCATTTGCCTTCCCAACGTCAAAGCTGACACGAATGCTTTCTAGGTCACCTGAGTGGTCCAGAATTAGCGAGGCTGAGAGGGAGAGAATTGGACTCACATTTGAAGATGATGGGGAATTTTGGTAAGCCCAGTGTTAGTATAAAACAGTGTAGGGTGCAAAAGTGGAGTCTCGTGACAAAAAATGTTTGTGTTGAAATATTCAAGTTTTGCTCAAATGACTGGCCATCAGTGGTATACTGGAATGGAAACATGATTACTTTTTGAGGAATATGTGTCATCAATTTATTGAATAATTTGAACTATATTAAAACCCAATTATAAAATACTTAATTGTTAACGATGAAGTCACAGGTACAAAATGCTAACTCATGAAAATGTTTGAGGATATGAAAGTTTGATGATTGAAGTTGTAACTTAAACATATCAATGGTGATAAAATTGTTTAGCAGAGTACCTGCACTCAGACCTTTTCCAATAACTCGGAGCACACATTACTATACAGGGTGTTTGGAAAATGGCATACATGCTGGTATTTTGTCGTAAAAATTATGGCTGAACCAATGAGATCCTCCTGAAATTGGGCAAATAAGTTCTAAATACCACATTGAATTTGGTAAGCAGTGATTTGTCCAAATTTTATGTTTAGTAAAGAGTAAAGACTGATAAATGCAAGACTGTTGTAGTTTGACATGTGATTATGTACTATTATTATGCTCCACATGGATGAATAATGCAGGTGAGATTGTTCAGCACTTTTTGTTTAGGATGAATTATTGACTAACAAAAAGGCAGGTCAATACAACAGTCGGAACTTGTTCTAATAATGTCACCAATGATGGGGTTAGGAATTTGTTCCAAATAATTATTGTTATTTATTTCACGATGATATAAAAAATATTGAAATATATATATGTTGTTGCTCTGTTTCAGTTTGTACTTGCACTAAGGAATGACTGAATATTCTGATCTGCATTGTTTTTATGAATAGGGCATGCTGATAAATATGTGATCATGCGTCAAACTAGGTCTGTGATGTTTTTATCGGTTTTTGCTACACATCAAATTTGAATAAATTAGTGCTTTCCAAAATCACGACTTTAGAACCCCAAACTTGGCAGGGTCGTAGCTACTCAGCCGTTAATTTTTACGACAAAGTGCCATAAGGCTTTTAAATTCAGAATGGTCTTTTGCATCTCTAGCATCACACTTGTGACCTGTCCCATATTTTCCAAACATTTGTGTTGTGAAATATCAGTCATGTGTTTTACAGATTTTCCCAAGAGAGGAAGAGATAAAAATATAAACACTTTAGTAGTTGACGAATTTTTTGCCAGATGTTTTTGGCAATACATATTGATTGGCAAGAACTACAATTTATGGAACTAGGTTGGCACATATGCAAAATTATGCAGTGTTGCATAGGAATCCCTAAGAATGTCTTTAGGCACAAGTAACTGAAATTGCTGCTGCACCCCCTCCCCTCCCATTTGCAAGTTTGAGGTTAGAATATTTTGTTGCTGTAAAATTTTGGCAATTAGCCATTTTCCCTTTTGGCATGAAGTGGCAGGCAAGGTCATTAGGACCCATCTCTTCCAGACATTCAACAGGCTGTACCTGAAGAATATGCATTTGAACTTGCTATCAGGAAACACTGACATCTTACGTATAGTATTGTATTAAAAATAAGTTGACATTAGATCACATCAGATGCTTTTGAATCCAAACACCTGTCACAGAAGTGGGAATGTTATGACCTGAACATTTTCTACTTAGGATGACATGCGAAGACTTCGTGAAAAACTTCACTGACCTATCCATCTGCCACCTGTTCAACACATCAGTCTTCACGTTCAGAAAGACATGGCAGGAGACAATGGTGAAGGGTGACTGGACAGACGGTCTCAAGGGCACTTCAACTGATAGGGCTGGTGGATGCTCAAACCATCCCGAGTCTCACCTGAGGAATCCACAATATCGTTTTGATGTCCCAAATACTGGAGAGGAAGTCATTATTGAGCTGATGCAGAAGGATGTGAGGGCCAGGCGCCATGAAGGTGTTGAAAATCTGATAATTGGCTTCCAGATTATGAAGGTGTGTAGAATTGTTCAGTAATATGTTGTGTCTGGTTGGAAATAATTAATGTCATCCCTCGTGTCATCCACATCAGTAGGCAATTTACTATTCCAGGCAAATCAGTACGTAGCGTAATTGTATTAGTGAATGTTTATGACTGAGACAGCCAAATGAAAGTACACATT
Organism: Catajapyx aquilonaris; assembly: GCA_000934665.2. Lineage (NCBI taxonomy): Eukaryota > Metazoa > Arthropoda > Diplura > Dicellurata > Japygidae > Catajapyx > Catajapyx aquilonaris. The sequence continues at coordinate 18,612 of KZ538691.1, forward strand.
CATGTCACTGTAAGGCAAGTATTTCAATGCTCCTGATAGGGCAGGCCATTTGTTGTTCATGGAGCTTCTGCCACACCTTTTAACCTCCTCTACTGATAGGCATGTCCCAGCCAGAGAGTTGTTTTTGAGAACTGAAGAAGTGGAAACCACTGGTAGCAAGAGTGGGTGTGCAGAGAGGGTGTTTTAAGGGCTCCCAGCTGCAAGTCTTGATATTCCCCACACTGCCAGTGGGACACTTGCACCGATATTTTCATAAAGCACAAAGAAAAAATAATTATGTGCATTTTGATTTGGTTATCTCAGATGGAGAATTTTCATTTAAAAATATTTTAAAAGCTGAACTTAAATTACAGGCCTATTTGCTTTGCCCTTCAATAAATGATAAGGCAATATAATAGATCATGGTTCATTAGTGAATTGGTGTATGGCTAACAGGGGAATAATAAAACCCAATAGGAAAATCTGCATTCAGTTGGAAACCACCTGTGAATTTTGGTGGCTTGGAAGAGGAAAATGTACTTTTATTGATATGTTGCTAGTCTTACTACTTTCTTTTCCTGCCAATATACAGGGTGCTCAAAAACTCGCGGAAAGTGACCACGTAGCCTGATAGGACTCGCAAAACTAATATAGGGATGTGGAAGTAGTTTTGGGCTAACTTGCATAGTTTTTGCGTACGACGCCCTTAAGATTTCGGAAGTTTAATGACGTCACTTCCGCCTTGAGGCCCCACTGCGTCATCATTACATGTTGTTGTGGCTGTTGCCATTGGCACTGATTATTGTTGCGAATATTGTCAACTGTGATTGTTGAGAAATAAACAACGATGTCAGGCTGGCAACAATAAAGGCTTTCTGGCCATAAGATACAAGCAGTGGATACAAGCTGCCAGCCTGACATCGTTTATTTCTCAACAATCACAGTTGACAATATTCGCAACAATAATCAGTGCCAATGGCAACAGCCACAACAACATGTAATGATGACGCAATGGGGCCTCAAGGCGGAAGTGACGTCATTAAACTTCCGAAATCTTAAGGGCGTTGTACGCAAAAACTATGCAAGTTAGCCCAAAACTACTTCCACATCACTATATTAGTTTTGCGAGTCCTATCAGGCTACGTGGCCACTTTCCGCGAGTTTTTGAGCACCCTGTATTGTACAGTCAGTGTATTGCTGAACTGACATGCCCCCTCCAGGTGATTTTATTCTCAATTGTGGGGAGGAAGAGTTAAGCTAGGGTAATTCATGTGCCCGCTGTGGATTTCTTGTCACATTTTTTCTCCCCCTTGCATCCCCACTTGTGCTTCTCCAGATGAATGCTTCTTCCCCTAAATCACAAATATATTGTTCGGAGGGGGTCATATCATTTGAGCAATCCACTGGCCATACAGTACCTAGGAAGGGAGATCATTCCAGCATTATGAGCATGTCTTATGTGTCAGGGAAATGAAGGAGAGATCATATCATAGATTTAAAAGATTGATTCATTACTGGGCATCAAATTTTAAACTGGTCCTGTGAAAGTAGGCTGAAATTTATGGTAGAATGTATGCTTTGTTAAAACAAAACTGTTACACATCACTTTTGCAACATAGGAAGATTTCTCTCATCCTGATCAAAACATGTTGACCACACTTAAGAGAATGTAACTCTTTACCTCACATGCCATTTTATTTAAGGTGGAGGAAAACCGGAGATTCCGGTTGCATGTGCCTCAGCAGCAAGTAGCCCTCTCTGATTACATACGCACAAGGAGTATATTTTACCATGGAGCTTTGGACCAGGGGAGATATGTGCTCATTCCTACCACATTTAATCCGGGAGAACTTGGAAGCTACATGATTCGCTTCTATTCTGGTGTCAGAGCTGACTTTCAGTAAGTCAACACTGGTCAACATCTTTTTATACACCATGAGCAATTACTAAAGGAAGTCTGGTTTTAGGTTGATGGAGTATAATTTCCCTCAACACAGCATATGTCCATGTGTTTCATTCCCAGCGTGTGTCACATTGCTTACGGTCAAAGGCGCTTCTGATTTAGCAAAGCAAGGTGTGCTTGGAAGTAAGTAAATTAATTTCGTGTCCTCATAATTCATTGTCAGACATGAGTTAAGGTTAAGAAAATGGTAGGAAACCTTGTACAAGACCCTGGAGCATGATAAAGTTTTTTTTTCTAAGGAGTGTTTAAAGAATGCTGGTAATATAACAACAATCAAGTTTTGTTCTGTTATTGCTGGTCATGTATTGCCACTAAATTGTTCATGAGTTTAATTATGTGCTTAGGAAGAAAATTATAATAAATGTGATACTGGTGCATGAAAATTAATGAAAACATTTCTACTCATGGGCAACTAATTATCTAAAATTTTACTTGTAGGCTCAGCTGACACATACTGCTACATAAAATGTGAGGGTGAGAAGGTGAAAGGAGCTATTTGCAAGGGCACCCTGGACCCTGTATACAACACGACAATCATTTTCTTCAGGAAAAAAATGCACAAACCAATTCAAATTCAGATATGGGAGAATAATCTGATGATAGATAAGTTTATTGGCCAGATTTTCCTTCCTGCTGGGATCAACCACCAAGTAGAGGCTGTGTCTATGGAGCTGAAAGGCAGGGGTCGTCACAAAGAGGAGACCAAGCCAGGTATGCTTACAGTGGAGTTCAGGACTGAGGATGACATGGCTTCCTTCTGAAAGAACAACACGCTGTTGTTTGTTTCAATCAAATCATTATATTGCACTATTTTTTATATACATATTTCAGTTTGAATTTTTGTTATGTTTATACTGAGATTCTGGAACTAACAGTCATGCTGTACTACTCTCCATTATTCAGTGAGGGAAGTATTGCTTTTCATTGCATAAGGACAGGCCAGTTATTATTAACTGCTGCAGATTCAAACTCTCTCATAAAGTATGGTTATTTCCTTGGTTATTTCATCTTGTTTGCAATGATAGTGTTAGTGATGCTCTCAGCATACAATGCAGAGTGCAGAGTATGCTTAGTTGTAACATAAAATGTGGCTGTTCTCGTTGTCCTTATACCTGCACACTGGATCTGTGACAATCAACTTCTGAAAGTTGCCATTGTAGTCAATAGCATAACATTCCGTCCAAATTAAGCGTAACAATAAGATCTAATGGCCTTGGATTTACATAAGTGACTTACTCAGTGCAGGGTATGATTGTTAAGCAATATCACATTGCTCTATATTCTTAGCAGGTGGATAAAACGAAGTTTGAAGAAAATCTGTTTTGAATTGTATCACTCGTTACAGTGTGCAGTAGTGTCCAAATGCCTTGGGAAGTGTTTGTTCATGGCATAATTGTCATATTCAAAGTTGCACTTTTTAAAGTGAAAAAGGAGGATACCATTATGTCCAAGAAATTGCCTGACTAATAGCAATCTGTCCTTTGAGTGAATAATTTTGTTCCTGTAAAGCTATTTATTAACACTTGTGTATGATGAAAATTGAAAGCATGAAAGTAATACTATTTACATAAGAAATTTAAAGGGACTTCCAAGTCAATTATTTTGAGAAAGAGAGAGTATTTAGAAAAAAAAGGCTATTGCATTCATGCATTTATATGTAGCTCAAGGAGAGAAAAAATATTATGGTGTGTGGAAAAATTGTGAAACATATGCTGTCTACTTTTCAAATAAAGTTACAAGAAGAGAGTATAAAATATATTTTTTGCCCCATGACATGAATGAAATATGCAGCATTTTGTTTGTAAAAATACATATTTAATATTCATATGAGAAACTGGTGTAAAAGGAAGATGGAGGGAAGTGGCTTTGGCAAATTTAATGGAAGCTATCTAATAAATTAATTCAGACAATTGGAAGAAAAGCCATCTTTACATCAGAATATTTGAGATTGAATGTAACTGTAAAATAGTAATTTGGTGCATCATAGACTAGAGAGCCTCAGCACAAGAAGAGTGATTAGAGTTTACTACATGAGCAGCATTTTGAATAATTCTGCACAATATTTCTGGTGCACCAACTATAGTTTTCAAAAATCAATCAATTTCTGGTGAAATTAATTTGAGGATCTGGTAATGTTATGCTGCAGTATTGGAGGTAGACATTGGTCCATTTAAGATTTAATTCATGCATTGATTGGAAGAAAATGAATGAAGGCCAGCTCCCACCACCTACCCTAATCACCTGAACCAATTGTGACATTTCCAGGATGAATGGAATGCAGCTAGTTTCAGAGGTGGGACTGATCCGTGATTACAATTGATTGGGGGACAAAGATGCAGCACTTGAAAGTTTCCCTAGTGTGTGGAATCACAGAATCCTGGAGAACATTCTTTTTGTCCAGCCACTGGCAGAGATCATTCTGGAGTATGTCTTGATTGTTTTGGGACAGCTTCCTGGAATTAATGCTGTTCTGATGATGCACATGTATGCCGAATCCAAGGATACCAAGGAAACACAGGTGATCCTTTTTCTTACAGCATTATGTCTTTCTCACTGTTTCTCATGGCGTAGAAGCATGTAAGTTGGGGTCCTTAGTTTTGTTCATGATGTTTTCTCTCAATTGTGTGCAAGTGTCTGGCAAGGCAGCCTGAAGCATTTTTATACAATGAAAATTCACTTGAAGCCATTTTCTTCAACATTATTCTCATTCAATGTGGCTTGGTATACAAAAGCAGACTGCCTAAAAGACTTCTCATTTCACAAAATTTCATTCGAGGGAATTGCATGAGACCATGGTTGACCCAAAGTGAGTAGTACAGTACATGGAAACCTGTCTGTAGTGGACCCTGGATGTAGCAGGAAACAGAGAAGGGCGAAAAATGAGATTGACCAATGATCTGAAGTCCAACACCTGTGTCTCAACCCACTTTGGAGACAGCAACATGAAAATACATGCCAGACAGGTTTTCCCCATTTGCTATTATGTCCATTCACACTGACTTGTGACAGCCATGCTCACTTGAGAATAGGGATCTACGGCATCTCGTAGAAGGAAAAATGAAATGAGAGGAATCAGTGAGAAGATGAATGTTCTGGAGGCAAGATGACTCGCAGAAATCCTTTCTACACATTTGATTAATTCACTGGCCTTCCATATTTTTGTTGTCATGGAACTCTTCTTTATTCAACAAACTTTACTGCAACTCCTGCAATAAAACCCTACGCCATTTTTTTACTGCAGTATAGTACGTTGCCATACCAGGCTCATAAATCAGCCATTTTCCCATATATTTTCTTGGACCGGGCCTGTAGAGAACCCTGTGATTTCAAATATTGTATGTTAAAGCCTGCATCAAAGACTGTGGCATAACTATAGCCATAGTGGGCTGTACAGTTTGGAATATCATCATGGTTTTTTATGCACATTGTCATTTTGAGGGGAGGACCCACTTTTTGGCTAACTGTTTGAACTACTGTAGTTATGTCCCTGATCAAGAAGCTAACTACTAGCTTGGTCCAGTGTCTTTGCAAGGCAAGGCTGAGTCGAGCATTATTGAAAATGCCAGCTCCTTATGAAAGAGTAGTAAGTGTGCCTCTCGTAAGAGGCATATTATAAAGGCATTAAAGGGTGGTGTGCTGCTCAAGTCATGGCCCAAGGAGGGGATGGGGATATGGATAGTGTAACTGGAAAGAGAAGCAATGGTAACAATAGATTATTGCTGCTTCTAATAAGTCGCTAATTTGTTTTTCAACACGCGGGTTCCTTTTTTGAAATGTTTTGGGATCTGGCCATCAAGATGTCTTAAACGCCTGGTCCTTAGCTGCTCCACATCAATCGTAAGCTGTGTGTGTGATCCACCATGTCTTCAGTGATGTTTCATTTTGGGAAGATATATTGAGGGAAACCAGGGGCCTTTTCCTATGGAAAAGGCGTCAAAAGTCCCATTGCACAGTTTGGGAGGAAGGAATCAGTTGATACCATTCATGGCAGCCCTATTGGCCGTTAAATTTCATTGTAATTTGCCCTTTAAATCACATGCATCACAATAGAACGAGTTGAATGACCCCTTGCATGCATTAGATTGCACATGGCATGCAATGGGACACTCGTTGGCCGCATTTTATAAGCAAGCCACAAAAACGAACACAATTAGTTTTAACAACTCTTAAAAAATCGGTGTTTATTTATGGCAGCCTCCGCTGTTTAAAATCCTGGACAGATTTTGTTTGGTTGCTACGGGGGTCTGTCGGTGGGTGGCGGTGGGTGGTGCAGCGACGTTCTATTGTTTCGTTGGCGACAGCTTGGCGCGGGTCTGTTCGAGAGAAGCCTTCGATCTGCCGGCCGCGTCTCTCTCGTGCTCCCCTGTTCTTTGACTCCTCGTGGCTTCTGTACCGAGGTGAGTCTGCCCGTGGGCTGCCCTAGACCCCAGCCATGCCCCTGGCCCGCGGGCCAAGCCACACGACAGGTATCTAATTTATTCCCCGTCTCTTCCTCAGGCAACCACGCTAGTACCTCTTCTCGGAGATGGATTCGATGGAGGATCTCTGCGGAGAGCTGGTCGGGAACTGCACCGGCAGCATTTTGTGCTACATTTGCAGGTAAGCAAAGGGCACGACCCGGGGGCGAGCCCGGGGCAGCGTAGGGGGGGGGGGGG
>KZ538691.1:25223-37842 GCA_000934665.2 Catajapyx aquilonaris
AGACGCGTTCGACTAGGGTTGGGGGGTGCGGGGGGTGGTGAGGTCGTCGACCTGGGTGGGCGGGGCTTGACTCGAATGAGAGATCACGTGACCGTCCAGCGACTGACGTCACGTTCGAACGATTGCAGCCGAGTCCTTTTGATGTTGTTTGGTGTCGACAGGGGTGCCAAAGTGTGCAGTGTTTGGGCTGCTGACCGGAACAATAAGCCCGTAATTCAGGTCGTCTCTTGCAAAGTGTTCCAATGTGTGACTTTAGGGCATAAGACGACGCATCACAGGGTCGTGATTGAGTTGTGGGTGGAGGTGAGATGATGGTTGGGTTTTTGGCGCGGATTTATGAAGGGGTCATTGGGGGTCATTGTCCATAGCCTGCTGTTCTGGGCGACTTGTGTGATTGTGGTACAGTACCCTTTTGTTATATGCATATGTGTGTTTGGTAAGTATTCCTCTTCATTCCCAGAATGTATACACCTATTTGGGCTGTTTAGTCCTAAACTGAAAGGGATGTTTGGCCTTTCCCATTGCAACTTTTGCCTTGCTGGTTCCAACAGGTGACCATGGTAAAGGCCAAGCAGCCACTGGAACTAGACTTGATCTAGGTAGGCCAAGCAAAGAAGCTATGGGGAGTACGATGTCATTCTACTTCCTACTACTGCCAAGCCTTATTGGCCTGATTGTGCTAGTCAATATTCTTTCAGAAGTTCTCTTATTATGGGTTATCGTTGTTGACAGTTCTCATGCCAACTAGTAGGACAAAAACTGATGCTGAGATTCTTAGCCTTGGAAGAATGACACAGTGGTTTGCCCTGTACTACATGCTTCTAAAGGTGCTGTTTCAATTTTACACTCAGTTGGATATATTGCAGAAGCATAAGTGCGACCTAACAATTATTGGTAATAAAGGTGGAAATGTGGTGTAGTGCACTGCATTATGGTGATTAAGAAGGTATATACTGGTGGTCAAAATGATGTCAGGTGAAGGGAACTGATGGAGCCAACGCCAATTTCCACCCCTTTCTCCCATGCCTTCACAGGAGCCCATACTTCAGGCCTCGTGTGCTGACTTGCCTGCACATTTTCTGTGAGCCCTGCCTGGAACCCATAGTCATCAAGGGTGCTGGGCCTCCCATGATAAGCTGCCCCACCTGCAGGCAGAGAACTCTTCTGGTAAGCTAAAGGGAAGAAGATTGGTATAGAGACTATAGACTGAATTGCTTGAGAGGTTTTTTGTTATTGTAGTTGTGATAAATTTGGTTTGGTTTATTGGGGGAACCAAAGCAACTAAGGCTCTCAGGTGTACTGTAGAAGCAGTGAGAGGGAGATGGGGAGAGAGATTTTTGGAGAGTGGGAGGAAATGGAAGAACCCGGAGAAAATTCATATAAATACAGAGAGAACCTCTTGAAACTCCCTTTCTGCATGAGAAATTCCTCTACCCAACCTGAGAATTTACTTGGGACCTCAGAGATAGAACATTTTCATGTTAGTCATGCCAACACCATGGCATCCTCTTTTGTAATTATGAAATAATTTTTTATCTTTGGTTCATGACCCAATTAAGCAAGGTTTATAGACCTAAAAATGTGAACATTGGGAATTTAGGGCTGATTTTGAGCTTTGTGATCTTATGTATCATGGAAGGTTGATTTTTTTAAAAAAATGTGGCCTGTTTTTAATTTTCATATACTATTTTACAATTTTCTTGCCATATGGGGGGACCGCCCTTACCTAACTGTGGCTTGAATGCAATTTTTAATTGCACCTTTTATTTATCCCACATGGGCACCATTCAGCCTGGCAAATGGACCCTATACTACATATGTGCAAATGTCAGTGCTTAAAAATCAGCAGGATATTCCAATAATGGTTGGCAGTATTTTGGCATTATGGTGCTGATTTTTAAGCACTGACATTTGCACATACGTAGTATAGGGTCCATTTGCCAAGCTGAATGTGGGATAGATAAAAGGTACAATGTCACTGCTTAAAAATCAGCCCTGTAATGCCAAAATACTGCCAACCATTATTGGAACATCCTGTATGCAAATGTTTTAGGAGACAGTAAAATGAATTGGGCAAAGTCTTAAGTTAGAATGTAGATTCTGGACATTATTGAAACACTGTTGCAAATATCCTGGACTTTAACCATTTGAATTTAAAAAAAAATCCTTTGCTTGTCCTTGTATGTGCAGTTGGCTGCACAAAATTGTGGACATCCTGCAGACTCCTTTTCTTGTCATTGGAGAAGGTATTATGCAATAGCAGGTCATGCCAGACCGCAGCTCATGATGGATGACTGTGAGAGTACATTGCTGCACTAAATTGTGAATCATGAAACGTTTCTGTGACACCAGCTTACATTGTGGTGCTCACTGCAACTGTTCCTGCCTCTCGGTCAGTCAGAGGAAAAAAAAGCAGAGGAAATGCTGTTTTCCAGTTTATGTTTTTTTTAAATGAGTATAAGTTACCCTTACCAGTAGGTTTTGAAGATGCAGCATATTAAATTTTAACCTGGAATATAGCAAGAACGTAGTACTTACTTTTTTTCTGTAGAAACATACGGTATTCAGCTGCACTTCTTCCATGTTATGGTTTAAATGCACACTTTTCAATTGAGAAGCAGCAAGTTGAGAGACTATAATGTGGACTTTCTGGGACCCCTATACGTATTTAAAATATTCATACATACATATGGAAAGCAAAATAAAAGTGAGATAATGATGATTTTTTTGTGTATGTTTTAGATGGAATGTGACGGTGTGAACTCTCTTCCTCTGGATACCTTGATGGAAGCTGTGATACTAGCACAGGCCCATCCTGACATTTTTAGCAAGGTTAGGAACAGGCGCAGGTCACATGAGGTGGTGCCCGTCTCCATGATATCCGCAGCTGAATTGTTTGGAGCCAATGCTAGCAAGGATAATGAGAAAGGCAGGCCATCAGCGGATAAGCTAACTTTGCTGCAGGATTTTCTGGGGAAGGAACTTACAGATGGACTGCCCAAGGAGTTTAAGGAGGATCTGGGTGATGCCCTTGCAGAGGAACTGGGGCAAGTGCTTGCTAAGGAGCTGGGTTCTCAGCTCATAGAAGAACTGGGCCAGAAGAAGCACCACCAGGAGCAGGCAATGGGCCATGAGAGGGGAGCGGGCGATGGGGACGCTGGGGACTGTTTGCTACACCCAGACATGCAAATCACCTTTCGTTGCGTAACCTGCCAGATGGACCTCTGCGTGTACTGCCTTCCTTCACATCCCTCCCGAGGGGAGAAGGAAAATCCTGAGCATCCAGGAAAATTGAGGGAGAAGAAGGGCAGACCAGAGGAAGGCCACCAGGAGGAGAATCAACAGCCAGGCTGCTCAGAGGAGAATGGGAAGAGGATGATTGGACCGGAGACCCTTGCCTGGCTTAACAAGTAATTTCACTGTTAGCAATTCTAGTCATACTTATCACTACATATAATTTACTTTCTTGACAGCATGCAAGCTTCCCGTATGTCTATGAGTGAGGCTGAGAGAGAGGGCCTCTATGCTTTGACCCACTGGCGCCGCCACCTGGACCAGATTAGGAAGAAGGTCCACCAGTTGGATCTGGACAGGAAGACTTCATGGGAGCAGATCCGTTCTGCAACTAACTCCTGCTTTGCCATGGTGAAGGAGAGGGAGTCAGTACTGATGCAGAATTGTGATGAAGGCCATCAGAGGACGCAGAGTCACCTCATGGAAACTTTTATTGGGCTCAGGACTGCCATGCAGAAGATGGAGGCTGCCATCAGGTTCTCCGGGAGGTTGCACAGGCTTGGAAGCTGTGACGAGGTATTTGCCTGGCCCTACGTTCTTATTGACATTGTTGGGGAATAGTCGACTCACTGCATATGTAATTGAAATAGTATTGATGAGAGGGGTAAAAATTCATTTTGGAAGTTGAACCTTTATTTCCACATTTTAATATTTTGCGTCTGGTATGTGCACTTGATATGAGCTTTGGGTAAAAGTTTTCATTTATGGCAGCAATCAATTATGGACTGATAGATTTTCTGGATTATGCAAATTGTAATAAGTAGCTATCAAAGTGACGCAATGCTGCTCTTTATTCCCACTATAACTACATTGCAAATACATATAGCGTAATCAGAATGCAAGTACCATGGCAGCAATATTGCATTTGAAAATCTCAAAAATGATACTAACAATAATTAAAGGCTATACCAGTAGTGATATTCCAGTTCCTCACCAGGCCTATTAGAACAACGATGATATTTGCATCTTGCTTCATATTGATGGCTATGATTTTGTGACTCATCCTTTATTATTTGTGAGATGTATTGATGCATAATTATATCATGACTATCAGCAGTAGAAAGTTGCAAATAATGTTGAGGCAGGTAGTGTTTGGTTTGACCTTGAGGAGCCACTTTTGATACACTTAGGAGAAAATGGAACACTTGAAATTAGTTGATGGAGTTTGTTCTCTTTCCAGGTTGATCAGTTTGAGGAGCTGGTTCGCCTGCAAATGAATGGTGTGATAACTAATGTGGTTAACATTCTGGGAATTGATGGAAGAGTTGGAGCAGAGAGTTGGGATGTGCCCACCGAGGCATGCAGCATTTCGTACAAGAACAATCTGAAGCGAGTCCAAAATGCCCTTAAGTTTGGGATGGGGTGTGTGATGCTAGGAGAAGAAGTGCTGGGCAGTGGCGGTATCAGAACTCCTAGCCGCCCAGTCCTTGGAGGAATGAATGATCGTGGTGCACCTCCAGAAGCAGGCAGTAGCCAATGGGATGGATGGGAGCAGCAGCCAAACCGACCTGTCATGGTGGATGCTGCCACCTCTGCAGAGCTTGGCAGTGGCGCTTGGAGAGTCCCAATCCCACCCCTAGCACCCTTGCAGGTACCACTGGATTCAGCTGAGTTCAGGCCTGCTGCTGCATCTTCTCCCATGCTGAGGACTATTCCTGAAGGACCATCTGCTGGTGAATCAAGGAAGTTCACCTCCATGATCACTGCAGGCTCAGGTAAGTCCAAAGGTGCCCCCAGTTTTAATGCACTGTATAGACTCAGGTGTAAGGTGTTCCAACAGTTTCACACCATTATTAATTTAAAGAATTGTGGTTCATACCTTGCATATTTTATACAACAGTGCGCAAGTGATAATATATTGTGTTGCAGCCTACACAAATTGAATTGATCAATTATCTTATTTTTGCAGGTGACGATTTGAGCATGGAATCAAGTGGCATTGGCTTGAGTGGGAACAGCTTTCCCACTTTCAACTCCTCACTCTCTGCCACTGCAGATGCATTTGAACCTGTCTTCTCCAGTCCCATGCAAGGTGATGTTTTAGAGCATAGTCTTCCATATTTATTAGTAGAAGGTGCATCTTATTTGCATCTGAGTGAATTTAATTGCATAATATTGTTTTTCTTTTCTTTTATGTTAAACGTCTCATTACATATCAAAAATTGCTTCTCTTATTATGACAGGTGAGGGCAACAGGAGGTCCAGCTTTGAGAACTCAACCAACGCCTCGATGGACATGTCTGAAGATTCATTGTTGTCTCCTTCCACCCAGTATGGGCGTCATCGTACTACTCGTCGCACCCACAATCACCAATACCATCACTATGTGACCCCAACCCCTTCTGTTCCAATCCCAGTCCCAGTCACACCACATAGGCAGGTTAATGTTAGGGTCAAGTTTGGCCAGATGGGATCCGAGAAGGGGCAATTCAGCTCCCCACATGGATTTTGCTTGGGCCGGGATGAGGAGATTGTGGTTGCTGACACCAACAACCACCGCATTCAGATCTTTGACAAGCTGGGGACCTTCCTTCACCAATTTGGGGATGAAGGGAAAGAGGAGGGGAAACTCTGGTTCCCAAGGAAGGTGGCTGTCTTCACCTTTTCTGGAAAGGTGGTGGTGTGCGACCGAGGAAATGAGAGATCCAGACTGCAGGTTGGTATCATGATAGTTTTGTAACTGGTTGGATTGTTTACAATTCAACTTTAGCATGATGGAATGCCAGTTAAAAATCCATTATTGCTTGAATATCACCTAGTTTCAGGCTAGTGATTTATGATGTACATTGACATTGAAGTTGAGCTCTTGTTTTTGATGTACAGCTGTTTTCCCGTGCTGGTGTGTTCATCCGTCGCATCTGCATCCGCTTTGTGGAGATCCTTGCTGGGCTGGCAGTGAGTCCTCGTGGTCACATTGTGGCTGTGGACTCTGTGCAGCCTTCAGTTTACATGCTGTCTGAGTCCGGCCAGCTTCTCAAGTGGTTTGATGCCTCCCCTTATATGAAGGAACCGTCAGACTTAGCTATCAGGGGAAATGAGCTTTACATCTGTGACTTCAAGGTATGTTGAACTGAAATTGCCAGAGCAGTAACAAAAATATACAACCTATGTGTTTACATGAAATTCACATGGCTGGTAGCTAGTCAGTGACCAAATACTGTCTCCTTTTTATGCATCATTTGAAAAAGATGCATCCTAGAATATTTGCAAAATGTTGGCCTCTGATGTATTTAGAGTGTGAATTTCAAGCAACTCAATGGGTTGCATGTTTGTTTTCTGTGGACATGTTTTTAAGGTCTGAAGTAGATGTTGTCTGCATATGCTAATGTGTGTGCATTGCTTTTTCTTGGCAGGGTCACTGCATAGTTGTGTTTGATGAGATAACAGGTCAGTGCCTGCGCAGCTTTGGAGGAGAAGCAGTGACCCGCTTCCCCAATGGAATTGATGTTTCTGATGATGGGGATATTGTTGTTGGCGACTCCCATGGGAACCGCTTCCATCTCGTTGCCTTCAAGAGCGATGGCCAGGTTATCAGGGAGTATGAATGCCCCTACGTGAAGGTGTCCCGCTGCTGTGGACTGCGCATTTCCTCAGAGGGCTACATCATCACTCTGGCCAAGAACAACCACCATGTCCTTATCCTGAACACCCTCTACATCTAAAATGAGCACAAGTGGTTGGCAAGTTTTTGAAAAAGCGTTTTCAATGGGTTTCTTGTAGATTAGTTTTAACACAATTGGCTCCAAGGTTACTTAACTGCCTCCTCATAGTTAAGAATCCTCACACACCATTCATGCAGTACAGGAACAGTATAGGATTAATTTCATAGTACAAACAATACATACTTTGACTATGTGAAATGACACATCTCTGTAAATATAGATCCCAGCTCTATGCCAATAGAAGTTTAAAAAACGTTATTGAAAGGCAGCAATAAGTTATGCAAGTTAAGAAGAGAATTTTCATGGCATAGGGCAGTATGGATTGTTATCTTGACACTGTGGCAGGGAGAAGAGGGAAGGGCACCCAGATTGCGCTGCAAGCCTCATGAGTGGAAATGGTGTCCAGTATAGTTGAGCCAATTTCTTGTTATTTGAACTCCGCCTCACATTCTTACTTGTGGTAGTGTCACCTTCATGAAGATGTGGAGTTGTCATGCTTTGCATATGAGAGACATGATGAGTTATTCCATTGGTGTAGTATTTGTATTGCCAAAGCAATAAGTGCAGTTGAGTTATTCCGTTAGTGCTGGGAAATGAGGTGGTTTTAAGATAAGCAGGGGTATCAGTATACTGATGCAAGAAATTGGCTCGACTTTACTAATTTTGCAATTATAAGGCCACTACTTGTATATATATTTTAAATGCCCAGATTTTAATGTGTTACACTTATAGTATTTAATGCATATGCCAGTTGTGTAATTTATGTCAATCCGGTGTTGGAAACCCATTGAGATTTTCTGTTGATTTTATGTCAGTGTTTATCAAATTTATTGTATTTGTTGAGAGAGCTTGAAAGTCCTATTGCATTATTAGTAGTTCTGTTCCTAAATATGTGTTTATTTGTCTTATTTATTATGTTCGTTTCTTGTTATATAAGTAATTTTGACCTGGCATATCAGTGATGTAGAGATGTGACAAAGGTAATGTGTGCCACAACCTGTGATGGTTCTGTTAGGTCTGGCCTTTTGATTTGAGCGTTTTTAATTTATCGATTGTTTATTTTATATTTTATTGTTTTGCTGCGTGATCTTCGTTGTCAAACAAGGGAAAACGTACAGTGAGATGTTAATTATTTATTGAGCAAGGAAGTCACCTTTGTTAATTTGAAGTTCATAATTCATTTTCCTTCATTATTTATACTTATCTTATTTCATTAGTATTTATATGAAAATATTTGCATCTTTTTTCACAATCTGACTCATTCGCACACCCCACATTATTTGTTCCCACCGAAAGAGGAAGAAGGCTGAGTGTACATTTTATGATGAGGGAAACGCTATTTATTCATATAACTTATCGTCCGCCACCATCACGCATATATCATTTATCCCATTGTATCCAGGCCAAGCATGCCTGCTTCATATACTGCACCTTCACATTTATCATCAGTATTATTTATTTCTGAACTGCTGCATCTGCTGCAACAGTGTGAGTGTTCATCCAGTGATATAGTTTTATTTTGAACGTGAGAATACCCACCCAGTGCCTTTAAAGCTGTGATGTTATGGTTGTGACCTTTTCAAGATTTCTGTACCGGTGAAATTAAGCTGTGTTACTCTGTTTTATGTTGTGACCATTCCGTGCCTTTTTAAGATTATTGTAAGAGCGTTAAGGTAATAAGCGCTTATACTTTGATTTGTTTTTTGCCCAAATTTTGTATTACTCGATGGTTCCTATGTGAGTACATGGTTGGCAAGTAACATTTATGTTTTTATACTCTCTTATTACACTTGAACATGTAGTGCCAAATTATTGTGTAACAGGTAATACCTGCTACGGGCATGTTACAAGTGTAATTTCTAGATTGTTCAGTTTTAAGAAACCTGTAGTGCTCAATAAAGAGAGTGTGTGCCAATTGTTGTTTTATTTTGTTCCGTATGCTGCACCTTTGACCAGCATTTAAATGTAATGGTACTTGACACCGTACATCGCGCCACTAGTCGTGTCTGGCAACATTGGAAGGATGAATGGCGCGTGTCTCCTTGCCAGATGTCGCCACCCACCCTCTCTATGGTTCGCATAAGACATGCCTGTTGTTGTTGCGTGATTTGGTGATTGCCATACGCAGCACAGGTTTGGCACAGGTGACTGACTGCTCCACTGCTGCGTCACGTGCATCGCGGGCGAGGGTAGGGTTCGCCTCCGGATGACTGGCATTTCCCAAGGGAAGAAGAGGAGGTGACCAGTGATGGTGAGATTGGGTTCGTTGTTACTGCCCTACTCATCTCATAGCCAGGCAACAATCCAAGTGCATTGCCTCACCCTCCCCACACGTGCATGACTGGATTAACACTAACAGTAGCTTCACAGTAATGATTCCAGTCACTATTATGAAGACACTTTCAGTGTCAATAGAAGCAGAAATGATGATGATGAACTGACCCAAATTGTTCAAGATATTGCCCTGATACTGCCTACTGATATGGTGCCAGCAATATTCTGGAATAAGCTCGTGAGCATGAAGGATAACCAGAGACCCAGACTACCAGTCACTGCAATTAACAACAGTGTCCTCAAGTGTCCTAACTTGTGCCTTAGTCCGTGTGACCAACACTCTGTCTGGCATGACTTTTCCTGGCAGCATTATGGGTGGGGACACTCGGCTCGCCACTTGGTCTCCTCCAATGGCTGCCACTCCTGCACATATGCTGCAAGATGGCACCTATCCATCCTATGGAATTGGAGACCACCCACATAGTGCGTCCCAAATGCCATATTCTTTATGCCTAAGAGAGAACCTAAAAAGACCTAGGTTGGCTCCTTGTAGTTGAACTTGAGGAATTGCACTGGCATTTTCTTTAGTGGGTTTCTAGAATGTGCTGATGCATAATTTTCACTGTTGCTGTTGAGTTTTACTTAAAATTATTATTTAAAAGTATCAGTTATACGATTGCATGTTTTATTCTAGGCAAGCACTGTGATTTTGACTGGCCTTGGCCTGGCAGCAGTGGGCTTTCTTGGGCGTCATGCACTCCGAACCTTCCCTGCAGCCTCTGCTAGGATGAGTGAAGCTCTCAAGTCCTTTCCAAAGATGGATGCAGAGGTAACTTACCACTTTTTCCTTTAACTCCAGCACAGAGCATGTGCATTCCTTTGTGGGAGTCCTCAATCACAATGTATTATGGCGTTCATAAAGTTTGAACCTTCAGGGTGAAGGAAGAGAGAGAAACGGTTCAAATAGCACACATGTATATGAACCCTACAGACTCCCACATTTTCCCCTGAAATGCACAACAAGGCACGACCTGTCAGATTCTGTCATTGTAGAAGTCGACACTGGCGCTTGAAAAAAGTTTTCAATATCTGTTGTCTGTGGTGGTGGGGCTTGTTTCTCCCATGACCCCAAAGAGCTATGCTGGTGATGGCTTTGTCTAATGGCAGAGTCTGCCAGGCCGGAGAGGCCTTTGGGGTCATGGGAGAAACACAAGCATCCCTAACCACAGGCAACAGGTTGAAAACTTTTTTCACGCATAAAGTGTTGACTTCTGCAATGACAGGTAGTGCATTGCTGGGAAAAATATGGGCTCTGCAGGGTTCATATACAGAAGACTAATACATGTGTACAATTTGAACCGTTTCTCTCTTTTCCTTCAACCCAAATGTATGAACTTTATGAACTCCCCTCATATAATGTGGGAATGAATTTTCCTTTGACATGAGAAGAAACTGTTTTTTCTTCTCCAGGCATTTGCAAACAGCCGCTACTATAAAGGTGGATTTGACCCCAAGATGAACAAGCGGGAAGCCAGCCTCATACTAGGGGTGTCACCAAGTGCAAGCAAGACAAGGATAAAGGTTTGATTTAATTGCTGCAGTTCTTAGCTAAGGTTTACAGAAGTGTGGAAATGTGGAAAGGTGCATTTGCTGGTTATAAATTCCAATATGCAACATATTGGAATTTATAACCAGCAAATGCACCTATTGCTCTGAACTCTCCAATGCTCAGCATGTGATTGTTGGGGGGGTTCTCAGAGCAAACTCTTGTGCATTGGTTCCAATTTGCCACGTCCAAGTTCCACTTTTATCAACCAATTGACACTTTCCTTGCTTCCCAGGAGGCGCACAAGAGGATAATGCTTCTAAATCATCCAGACAGAGGTGGTTCTCCATATCTGGCTGCCAAGATTAACGAGGCGAAGGATCTGCTTGAGGGTGGGAAATGAGCATGCAGTAGAGAGACCACGTTGAATTTAGTAACTATATTTGTGACAAACAATTGTAAATAAACAGGGACTGTTTCAAGACTGCAACAAATACGTCTTGTCAACACTGTACATTGCTTTGGCATTCTCCTTTGCATTAGTTGCCACACACTTTTTTTTCTTTTTTTTTTGTACACGTCACTTTCAATCAACCTTTACAGTGTTCACCACACAAAGAAAGCATGCAAAATGTGATTGTAATAGACCCATTGGTAAGGAGACCGTTACGACCAAAATAAACTAGTGGGCATCTTAATGCTAATTGGAAGGATGTCATTTTGTATTCATTGTAATCATTTGCATCCCCCATCTTATCAGAATTAAATTCCACATGCCTATGCCAGGACATGCCTTAAATTGGTCTCACTTTCAAACAATGGACAATGTAAATTAATACTCTAACATTTGGGATTCCATGGTCTGTGTTAGATGCTGCTAACTTTGAACACACGTGCTCATCAACACGAGGGAGAATTTATGGTGTGGAAAGTCGCTAAAAATCCCGGGAATTTTCCAATCTATCAAACCTGTTGCATAAAAGGCACCTGCAATATGGGAAATTGAGTTAAATTACAGTCTGCAGAATTCATTTTATGACTCTGTTACAGAGGGACAAACCAACAAGTAGCAATTTCCAAAGAGAATTTCTGGCAGCTCTCCACCTACATTCTATCGAGTGTCTCGTCTGGGAGACAAGAACCTTAATTTCCCTTACCATGGGGAATGTTGCAATCACAATTTGCAGATTACACATAAAAAGGTGTAAGGTGAAGTGGGGTAAGTGCATACAAGGGGTAAGTGCATAAACTGGCCGCCATATTGGAATGAAAATGGCTGACATGCTCACCTCTTGTGGGGATGTGATGTGTAGCTACACAAAAGAGTGCCTGAAGTATTTTGGTGTCGTCAGCCATTTTCATTCCAATATGGCGGCCCCGTGTATGCACTTACCCCATGTATTCACTTACCCCACTTCACCTTACCATATTTCTTGGCACAACAATCAACAACAATCCCAGAAAAAGTTATTCATATGTTGTGGCTCATGATGGGAATCAACCAACAGTGCTCTTGTACCACATCTACCCATCATTTCAAAATTTTTAGGGTACAGTGCCACAATTACGACGACATGCAATGATTAGCAATGCAGTGGCATCTTATGTGGGAATGGTGACGAAAACATTTTATTTCCGTCAGAACATGTTTCTTTGTTTCCCCTCATGAGCTACAACAAATACATAAAAACGACTAAAGAAGCATTTCATGGAATGGATTTCTCAGACTTTCTTTGGACCTTGATTATGCAGTGAGCAAAACACAATGTGCAACAGTATTAGCGGACTAGTCAACAGCCTGTCAACTCTCATTGTTAAAACATTATTTACGCTTATTTTCTTC
>KZ538691.1:37847-53461 GCA_000934665.2 Catajapyx aquilonaris
CCTCCCCCCATCTTAACCATCAACAAACCTCTCAACGAGTCAACAAGGCAAGGTATCCTGAGGATATATGTCACTTCCAAAAATGGCAGACTTCAGAAACATAATCACAGCAGCTGAATAAGTAATACTCGTACGTTAAAATTTACAAGGATGGCTTGGAAAATGCAAATATGTTGGACCACGAAGCCCAGCCATATTGCACCACTGAAGGCAGATCGTCGACCGAGAGTTTAGCACAGGTCATCAGCTAATGTTTCCAACAATTGCAAACATAGCTCGGTTGCCTTCAGTGGTGCAACCCAACCAAAGTGGTTTAAATCACTTTGCAAAGGACAAAAATTGAGTACAACTCTTCCCTTTGGATAAAATTTGCCAGCACTTAACAGAGCTTCATAAAGGCCATTTCACAGAAAAAAATCGCGCGGCATATTTGTCGCATCGCCTCAGTTTGCTGGGTGTGCAAACACAAAAAGAGCTGCGACACGACTGACGACTAGTCTGGGAAACAAAAGACACGCAGTCACGTGACCGACAACCACGACTAATCCCTATTGGCTGCGTCATATTCAACGCGCGACAAATTCTGGCTGGCCTGTTCTTGCAGGGCGGGATATTTGTCGTGCGACAACCTCCGACGCGCGGCAAAAATTTTATGTGAACTGCACTGCGACGCGTTTGCCGCTTGACACTGCCGCAAAATCTTCTTGTGAAATGGCCTTTAGGCTGCCCTTTTTTTGAACTTGCTGCTACCAAGAACTGCAAATTTAAAGTTTGGATGGGTTCTCTCCGTGTTCGTGTGGGTTTCCTCTGGGCTCTCCCATTTCCTCCCACATGGAAAAACCCATCGGAGCACAGGCAAATGATTAAAGTCGGTTGTTGAAAAGACGATCCCCTAAAAGGCCCAAGGAGGCCTATCATGGGGTATCCATTATATTATTAAAACTGCAAATTTCAAAGACATCCTATAAGTCGAAGATTTCAAAATGTGTTTATCATGGCAGTGAATGCATCCAGCAACTTGCATGTGAAGCTTCGGATAATTCATATACTGTGGAGGAGGTAATATAGGCGCAATATTTTTACGGACACTTTCTCAAAATTCAGGTGAAAATGGCCATGATAATACTGCATCAATAGTGCATGTATTAATACTTCTCTTTTCTTTTTTTGATTCTGGATGGCATGACTCAGCCTTTCTCTTGTTGTATGTTGCCGTTTGCTTAGGACTGCTTCTTGTTCTGCGATGCATTCTGGTCTTCCAGGAGAATCTCTTCTCGACATTTGTCCTGCATTTTGCGGATTCTGGCCATGGGAAATGAACCCGGAATTGTGAATACGCCCTGAGGAAACAAAGGATTCACAGTCAACAGTTGCAGAGGTCCATATCACATACTACAACACAGTATTTCAACTGAAAGGTGCTGTAAAATGTCTGCAATGATTTACATATTATATGTCTGCAGATAGTTTTCATTGCCATGGAAAATCAACAAGAATGAGGCCATGAACTTCAAGCACACTCATGGGGATCTGCTTTTAGAGGCCAGCTTGAAAATACACATCTGAACAATAAAGGGTGCCTTCTGTTTCATGGTTGATTGATTGATGTCCAATCAATCAATCAACCATGAACCTAAAGGCATTTTTAATGGTGCAACAGCACATGCGATCAAACTAACAATTAGATGCAAAACATTCCCTTCAGTGAAAAAAAGGGTAGTAAGACCTCCGCGGCGGAATGAAAGTACTGAAACAAGGCAGGCGCACCACCAATTGATTTAAGCTGTACCATAGGTCTTACTCAAGCAATTTCCAATTTACTACTCATGAAATCTCCTTTCTGAAAACAAATTTGTGGAATTTCTGTCGTACTACTAGTTGCTTCTAACTTAGCAGTACCAGTGTAGTGCAATGGTAGCCTACTGCTCTGTAGTAGACCTATATAGTTAATAGTAATAGTAGTACGACGAAAATTCCACCCATTAATTTTCCATGAGCCACTCCATATGAGTCAATGTTCTTAATAATGTGCTTAATATTGAAGTTCCTAATTTTAATACATAGAATTTGGGCGTTTGGTGGGGGAAACAATGTCCCAGGACAGGCTAGTTCTTGCCCATTGGTGGAGAGAAAAGTGAACACAAAGAGAAAAGAGAAGGGGGAGACGTGATGGGGGGAACTTGGCCACGCCTTTTGTGACCGCACTTCTTGAGCGGACTGTAGATATTCCGCATATACTGTAGCATAATTTAATAATTAAATCAGCTTTTAAGAGTTGGCCGGTAATACCTGGCGATGGCGATGGCGATATAGCAGGTAGCAAAGGGGTTAACGGTACACTTGAATCCAGATAAAACAAACTCCAAGAGACTGCGGAAAAAGTTTGTTATAACCGAGGTCTGTTATAGACAATTCGTCATGCAATGAAAACAGAGATTTCTCCTTTCAATATGGCTGCAATATGCACTACAAGACTACGCACCGATTAATGAAATCTGTCAAAAATGTAATATTAGCTCTCCCGAAAATTATGAAGGATCAAAATTTCCGAAATTTTCTTCTGCCGTCTCCTTTGTGCAAATATTGTACCTGGAAAACTATATTTTCCCACCAAGGGCTTAAGAAATGGTGTGCTCTATCCGAGGTGAGGTGAAAATGAGTCTGTTATATCAGGGAGTAAAATACACAGGCCTTATGGAAGCATGCCGGGACCGGCCTTCATAACCAAAAGTCTTTGTAGTTATAGCCGAGGCTGTCATATCCGGATTCAGCTGTAATAAGTACAATCCGCTCACCCCAGAGCAGGGGGGTAACATTTCGCTAACAATATGGCGAGGTGTAAATAGGAATTGACATTGCTAGGTGATGGAATCATGAACAAATGAAGTATTTGACGGAAAAAAAATCAGAACTTAAATTCTGCAGCAGGTGGAACTGCGAGGTTTTGAACATAGATCCGCACCATCCTACTGCGCATCTGGCCCTTTGATGAAGAAACCTAATTCCGAATAGTTATTGAGCAAAAAAATAGAAACGTATTTTTCATTTTTTTTGCGGCGTCAGGGAGCATATACTACATGAGAGGCGCAAACGTCTGTCGGCGCCTTTGATGTTCGTGTCTCTCTGTTTATAGGGCATTGCCAAGGCTGGCGGCCATTTTGAAGTGTGCGGAACGCCAACGAGGTATAAATAGGGTGCAGGCAAAAATAGGGTCCGCCATCTTTGATGGTT
Organism: Catajapyx aquilonaris; assembly: GCA_000934665.2. Classification (NCBI taxonomy): domain Eukaryota; kingdom Metazoa; phylum Arthropoda; class Diplura; order Dicellurata; family Japygidae; genus Catajapyx; species Catajapyx aquilonaris. The sequence goes on from KZ538691.1 coordinate 41,079, forward strand.
TTGGCGGCCATGGCAACTACACGGCAAGAACACGCGTGAATTTGAATTCGATATTGGAATGGGTAAGTAAATTGTTATTGCCGTGTATTGCCACGGCAGACACGGCAGACGGCAGACCTTGATGGCCTGCCTATACCCTATTTATACCTCGTTGGCGTTCCACACACTTCAAAATGGCCGCCAGCCTTGGCAACGCCCAAAACAGAGAGACACAAAAATCAAATGTTTGCGCCTCTTATGTAGTATATGCTCCCTGGCGGCGTTTTGAAGAGAAATTGAGTTTAGCTGTAAATGGTAGGAATGCACTTCACGATGGTGGGGATCTGTGTTCAAAATTTGGAAGCTCTACCTACAGCAGAACTTGAGTTAGGGCGAATAAAAAAAGCGTAACAACAACAAGATGTTGAAGAAATTCATTGTTGAAATCTATGCTATGGTCCTACTTAGGGGCTATCGCCCCTAAAATTAAGAGAGCAGATGATTTGGATGCCAGATATGACATACTTTGCATAAAATTCCCTCCTGCAAAATAAGTCGTACCTTCAGAAAGTCATGACTGGCCACCACAAAGGGGTCTTGCATCATTTGCTTGAAGACGGTAATGATGTCGGGTAAGTCCCTGCAGGCAGCCACCTTCTCCCTGTTGGCCATGACCAGAGTGAGCGCAACCCTGAACAGGACCTTGACTCCCTCGTAGAAAAGACAGTCCCAGACTCTCAAGCAGGTCTCGGTGGGCAGCACATCAGCATAGCAGCACATGAACCACTTGGCAACAAGCAGGGCCCAAGTCGCCCCTGTCTCCTCCACCTTTGCATGGACCTCTGGACATTTCCACTGAACCAGCTCACCCAGTGTACCAAAGTCCGTCTTGACACCAATCAGCTCCTCCGAATAGTACTCGGGGGTTAGGATGCGCTCAGTCATTGCCTTCAGTAACCAGAAGGAGTCCTCCTCACTTCTCGTCACCACTAGCAAAAGTGCTGCTATGTAGTTCAACCCCTGTGAAGATCATCATCAGTGTAAATTGCTCCTGGCTATTAATTTCACACATTACCCTTCATTGAGAACACTTCCTCACCTGACAATACCCAATGGTGGTGTTGTCGTGTGCATATGCAACTAATACGTTGTGGAGTCTGTGTAGCTGCCCATCCTCTGTGTCAGTGAAGTGAATGTTGTCCGGGAAGGTCCTAGGGACGTCCACTGATATGGAGTCCACCACATCTGCACGGAGGGGACCGTTGAGGCGCTTCCGGTACAGCTCCGGGTTTTGTTCCTTGAGCTGCCTGGCACCGCTCAGTTCCATCCAGACCTGCCCCCTCAGTTTGGCTGGGATCCCCTTCCTGACGTACCTTTTGGTCCTGGTACCCCGCCTGATCTCCTTCTTTCCAGCCAGCAGCCCCTCCCACTTCTGGGCTCGCCTTGACAGCACCCCCAAGTACCCTTCCATGAATTGCTCATAGCTGGAGTAGTCAAAGTTGTCAGGGCGCTGGAACCCATACTCGTCTACTTTACTGAAACAAAAATAAGGCAATGTGACTGAATTACGCCTACTGAACAGGTTCACCTGGGCAGGTCATCTTTTACCATGGACAGGACCTACCTATGATGCATTTTCGGCCGAATTTTCCTTGGTGGCTTAGAGGCAGACACTCCCATTTGCTGTCTGTATGTTTAAATGCCTCAGCCAGACTGCACTTGTGTCAACATATGCTGGCCAGACCAATCATGGCGCATGACCCATCATGATGCACCGTGCATTTCCTTTATCTCAGCAGTCATACTCACAGGGTACGACATGACTGCATCAGTTAACATATGTCATGCACCACGTAAAGGTATGCCTTGTACCTGCCCGCCTCCTTCCCCTGCACCATTCCCGACCTCTCCTGTTGTCCCCAGAGTGAAAGACCTGCTGCACATCCTCTCACCTGAACCTGGAGGCCATGTCCCAGCAGCCCTCCTAGGTCTCGCCCCAGGTGCTGCACCTCCTAGAGTGGTGCCCGGTGTCGTCCCCGTGATGGCATGATCCGCCCACCAAGGCCAGTGTGCAGGTGCAGCAGGAGGAGGAGGAGGAGGCAAAAGCAGCCTTCCCTCACAGCGACATGTTGGGTCTCAGTTCCCCTCGTCGGACCGATCCACATGGACGACGCCATGTTGGGACCCCTCTCCATTGACACAAGGAATGACGGGCCGAACAAGCGGGGGCTTTAGAACCGGATTTATTTTGTGCTGGACCCAACAGCTAATCAAAATTAATTCGAATTGGGAAATACTGGGAAGCAGTCTCCCAGGGAAGCGAAGAATCCTCGTCCAGAGTCCTTTTCGAGAGTGGTTGGGCCATCAGCGTCCTCCTGGTAGTATTCAACGACCTCCTCCACCCGCCATTCAACATCGACCTCGTGTGTATTTCCCTCCTGAGGTGCCTCCCCTTCTCCCTCAGCTGGGTTTCGCTCCTTGCTGCATACCTCTCCGTCCATCACCTCTTCCAAGTACGCCCCTATGTCTTCCATGTTCTCTCCTGCTTCAGCTTCCTGAATCGGATCTTTGGTGTGAAATCATGTTAGGATGATTGTTAACCTAGGCGTACCGAGTATGGTTCGACAGCAACCTCCTCTTCGACCACCTGCTCATCTTCGCCACTAGGACTATCCGGAGCCGGGGGTCTGTGTGGAGGCATGTTGAAGGCGATGCGATCCGCGTGTACCGCCATGTACATCAGCATTTCGGTGAATATGGCTCCGAACCGTTTGTCCAGGTACGACTTGGAGGTCCGTCGCACCAGTGCTGGCGCGATGTACGCAGACAGATCGTGCAGGAGATACACATTCAACTCTTTGGAACCCTGAATAACCGACAGCCTCTTCAGCAGCTTGAGCAACCCGCGGAAGAACAGCTGCTTCTCCGGAGACATGCCTAGAAACGGCCTGTACCAATCATGAGACAATGCTCGAATTTACCAACACTCTTGACTAACTTTCGAATCCTGACCCACTGATGACGAGGCATATGCTCCATCCAGTGATCCTGTCTCATTTCCTTCCGACACAACGTTGCTTGCTCGATCCACAGCCAGTACTGCTCCGGTGGGGTGTTGTATGACCCCAGAAGAGGTGTAGGAAGATGCTTCAGGAAACTGCGGAGGAAGCGGAACAACACCGGAGACGAATAGAAGCTCATCACCTCCCCCAGCTCATCCTGTAAAGCAGGAAAAAAAAGCCCGTAACTGCTAGGCAGATACGGCATTCTTGCGTATGCTGAAGATTTCTAATGCTTTTTCAAGCCCAGTGCAAATATCAACAGAGAAAGGACTCCCACAGTGTGTCTAGCGCTCTCTCCCACTAAGCTCCTTCGCTAATTTAAAAGGTTTCAACCGCGTGTCTCACGCTTAATGGAACGGGATAATCTCGCCTTCAAGTCCTCCTCATCCACGAAGCAAACTTCCTTTAAAGCCTTCTTCAGCTTCTTCTTGCATTTTTTGGTGTCGGTCGAATCCACTTTTTCCAAGGGATGAGGTATGTTCCCATTGCAGGTCAGCTGGACCAGCAGAACCTATTCACAAAGGATGTGTTCATCCGTATTGTTTCATATGACAATAGGTTACCTCTATGAGTGGACCTAGTCGTCGAGAAGTGCATAGTTGCTCCAGTGGCGCCTGGTGGCGCCCAGCACTTGAACACATTTGTTAGGTCAGGTCATGTGGATGTAATGGTCACCACCTTACCTGCTACTAGTCGAGGAGAGATTTCCCATGGGATCGAATTTCATAATTCCTTTTGCGTATCTATAGAAACAGGGTGTTGACATTACAAATGTGGGCATGAATGAAATTCTCTGAAGCTTCGTGTTGGCGGCACACTTGGGAGTATAAGCGACCCCCGTGTCAGCTAACACAATCTATTAAATTAGAAGCGCTTTTCAGATGTCACCTTTTATTATTTAGACATGTAATAACATTTGGACATGTAGTCACTTGCATTATGTTGAAGCAATGCTACCTATGAGGTGGAAATACCAACAAAACGGTCGTTGTCCTTTGAGAGGCCTTCCTCATATGCCGCTGGTCGTTCAAACGAAACTGGGTGACTCACAAGCAAAATAAAGTCAGGTTTGATGAACGTTCTAAGTTGAGGTGGTATGACACGTGTGGGAGTAAAAACGACATTAACTGTACACCATACCCTAACGACAAAAAGGTGACTAAATAATTGGTGTCTCAGAAGACAGTCAAAATTCTGGGGTCGTGACTTCTGAGACACTCATCTTAACAGTTTTCAGAGATAAGTTTAACTTGGTTCATTGGAAACGTGAGATGGTTTCGATGAGGCAATAACGACGCCTCTTCCAGCAGGGTGATTGGTCGTTTAGATTATGGTAATTGCAATAGTAGCCAAGCTTACTGGGAAGAAGGGAATTTGTCTGCAAACAATTCCGTTGCCCCAAATGGGATGTAACATTACGGCAACAAGGTAATGCAACAATTCCCACGATTTCCAAAATTTTCAGTCGGGTCAACACTGCGGAGGAACAAATGTCTCTTTTTTTCAGGAAGTGTGGAAGGAAGAAGAACGGGGTCAATTTTAGGTACTTTTGTTCACCCTAGGAGTCGGTTCATGAGATAAGAGTAGAAGGAATAGTTGGACCTGTGGGCCACAGGTCGCCTGGCGTGAGATGACCTGGCCGCCATGAAATTGGGCAGGTTTGGATTTTCGTTTTGGTACGGGTAACTGGAGGTGGTACTGGTCGTTGACAGAGGAGTGGTGGAGTAGGCGGAAGCAGTGGACGAGTTCCATGTTGAGGTGTGGTCAGTGGAGTTGACCTCTGCCAGAGTGTCGTTCACCAGGTCGTCGATGTTGTCTGATGAGGTGGATGACGTATCGGATACTTCGGTGGTGTTTGCTTCGTCCGTGTTGGTCACATTGTCCATGGTTCCGGTGTCGATCTGGCTGTTGGTAGTGACATCGCTCGTGCTGTTGTTGATGGGGCCATCAATTAGCTCCTCGACTGTGGCGTTGTTAGCAACCTCGTTGGTCATATTGGCGACTAAGGGAGTGGTCACCTCCGTACCATTCACGTCTGATGTCATATTAAGCGCCTCCATAGTTTGATCCGCCCCTAAAGACATGGACGGCGGCTGCGACGTCAATACCACAGGTTTCGCCTTGGCAGCTGACGCCACATCGACCAACCATCCGACAGGATCGTCAACTGGTCGGTCCTGAAGTTGAGGAACGATAGTGGGTCCCTCCTTCTCAATCAACGGAGTGCCAGTATCGGTGTACAGAACCTCGTACATGTTAATCCCGCTAACGTCCTCCACTCCTTCAGCCTTGGCAATATCATTGATCAGAATGTCTCCCACGAGGCTCTTGGGCGGCTCGTCAACCGAGGTGTTGTTAGTTAATGAAATGTGTCGCCATATTTCAAAGGTCAAGGTCTGGCTCTCCTGCTGCGGCTCCTCATTAGTTCTGTTCACATTAGTCAGGTTATCCTCCAAGCTCGGCACCTCTTCGGTGACCTCCTCCGACTCATCTTCCTGTGGGCTTCCAGTCCGATTCTTCTTCCTCTTCAGCCTTCGAAGCAAAGTTGTTGTCTTCTCATGCGACGGTGTGGTCACCTCCATTGTCGACGAGGTCACCTGTATGGCCACCGTTGACGTGTCCGGTGGCACGCTGCGTGATGGCCTCCACGAAATGGTCCATCCCTGTGTGCTGGATCCTGCAAACAAAGAGAACGGAACAAATGAGACAAAAAAACCAACGTACTGTTTGGACAACCGTACACATGTCGAGTTGAATTACGTATCGATTTCGTTCAATCCCCGTGGTGCCGAGGGCTTGAAATTAACCCCCGCCTCTAGCTCCATGCTTGGCAAAGCATCTTGGCCATCAATTTCATTCCGGGACATTTCGCCTCCAACGTCAGTGCTCACTGGTGTGAAGGAGTTACAGATTACTCCGCAAAAAAGTAGACGTGACCATGTATAGCCACACAAAAAATAGGGCCAGTACTTGGGGGGGTAACACTGACAAACAGTAAACATGTCGTCAGCAATTTCATCCCCGGCCATCTGGATAACCTAATAAAATTTTGTCAGTCAAACAATAGTGGGGCTGTTGATAGAGGCAAGAGTTTGGCTCTAATAACCCTCCTGGTGTCCACCAAACCTATCGATCGTCCCGTATCCAAATAAAGCCTCCCGTCAGTATCCACACAGTATCCTATAGTAGGAAGAACCCCTCCCTTAACCTTAATGTTGCTATAGCTCACCACATCCCAGAAGCTGTTAGCAAATTTGATTCCCATCGGAAGTAACTCCCTTTTGCCAAACACTTCATAATAATCTGTCCATGTAGTCAACTGACTATAGCCTAGTCAGTTGACTACATGGGCAGATTAGCCTTAGTAGATGGCAGTGGCAGTGTGTGGCAGTCGTGGGATGGCCTGACCGGTGTGTCTTACCATCTCTTTCGGTAGAAACACCCTCTTTGGCAGTGGCCATCTCCGGTATGTCCTGCATAGCAGTGGGCATCTCCACGGTGCTGCTTCCTTGCCTGATGGTGACCCCCGGCTCTGTTCCGACCTCCTCACACTCGGGCTTCTCTGGTGGCTCCGGATCCTGCAAGAGTTGAACCCAGTCTTATTGACTAATCGTGTCACGTCCAACGACATCCTACTTTGAAATCCTTCTGGCGACAGCTGAGGCCGGACACTGGGGGTTTGGGCTCTCCGGGGCACTGATATTGCACTTCTAGGCTGGCGTTGCTGGCCTGATAGGTGGCATCCACCAAGCGAATCGGACCCTGAGGATCCAGAAGGTCGGTCAGGTCACAGCTGCTCTCATCGGACCGGGACACCCAGGTCGGAGCTGTGGAAGATATACCATGTCATTTTTACATTGCGGAACTGCTGGTGCTTAGATGTAGTGTTGCCAACAGTTTGAATCTACCCGCACGTTCTACATCCCGCACTGTACAAACAGACGGAAATTCGATGAGTAAACTTGCGGGGAAGCCCGGTACGGGTTGCTGAAAATATGGCCACCCTGGAGATCCCGGCTGGAAGAGGCTTCAATATCAAGTAAAATCCCTGCTTATACAGGGTGCTCAAAAACTCGCGGAAAGTCGCCAGGTAGCCTGATAGGACTCGCAAAACTAATATAGGGATGTGGAAGTAGTTTTGGGCTAACTTGCATAGTTTTTGCGTACGACGCCTTCAAGATTTCGGCAGTTTCATGACGTCACATCCGCCTTGAGGCCCCCATTGCGTCATCATACATGTTGTTGTGTCTGTTGCCATTGGCACTGATTATTGGTGCGAATATTGTCAACTGTGATTGTTGAGAAATAAACAACGATTTCAGTCTGGCAATTGACCGTTGTTTATTTCTCAACAATCACAGTTGACAATATTCGCAACAATAATCAGTGCCAATGGCAACAGCCACAACAACATGTATGATGACGCAATGGGGGCCTCATGGCGGATGTGACGTCATGAAACTGCCGAAATCTTGAAGGCGTCGTACGCAAAAACTATGCAAGTTAGCCCAAAACTACTTCCACATCCCTATATTAGTTTTGCGAGTCCTATCAGGCTACCTGGCGACTTTCCGCGAGTTTTTGAGCACCCTGTATATCAAACCAGACAGACGGTACATGAAGAGATGAAAATTGTGGGTAAAACCAGTAAAACGAATAATCGGTAGTAAATTCAAAGCGATTATTCCGGCAGAAAATTGCACAGGAGCTGATCCCCACATTAAACAGTTTCAATTATTGTATTACTGCAATAGAGTCGCCCGGGTGGATAATTACGTTCTTTTTTTCCCCATCTACTATTCGCAGGGAACACGGCACAGTTCGTGTCGACTTGGGAGCGACAACGCATGCAATGTTAGGAAACGACCTTGAGCTTGTGCCCCTGTCCTTTAACGATTATGACACCCGCACTACACTACGATGCTCCGTGAAACCACGCTCCAGGGGCACCCTCTGCAGACATAAGAATCATTGAAAAAAACTGCAAAAAAAATATTTTAAATAACATATGATGATTCTAGTCCCTGCTCAGCACTTTTTTGAAAGCCTGTACGTGTCAAAAAACGCTGAGTACGTTCTCATTCCAAAAAGGAGCTACAAAAAAGGCACTTTGTACAAAACTCCAGGTCTTTTCAAGAGGGGCGCAAACTAATTTCCTAGCAAGGCACTTTTTGGGGGGGACCCATGAAAAAGGTCCGTTTTTGGACTTACGGTCGACCGGTCCTGATTTCATTTTAGGCATCTTTCCAGACCGATCGGGCCAATGTGGAAGCCAGAAAAAAAATGGCGTGAAGAGAGTAAATTTTTTTTGCAGAGACTGGTAGGGGCAAAGCGTGTTTCCATGTCAACGGATGGGATGCAGAAAGTTTTTGCATGGGCCACCGATGTGAAAATGTAGTCTGACACAGTCGGTTCAACAGGTGTTGGCTTCCAGGTCTATGAATGACATGGGAAACACCGCACAAAAGAGGTGGAAAATGCTTTTGGGCTAAACACTATACATGAGGACAGTTTTCAGACTTATTAAAAAGCCACTTGGTTCATAGCATGTTGTGGAATCAACATCATTTTAAAGCCAATTAGCATATCGAGAATTACATTGTTGCATTTATGACTATGCAATATGCTGTAGAAATTTAGAGGGCTATAAAAGTGGTCGAAAAATGTTGGCATTGGGCCAGAAGCGAAATTCCCTTTGTGGCCGATACGTGTACGGGCCACATGAGTTATCACTAGATCGTTGGTGGAGGCAGGTGCAGAAGTAGAGGACCCCATCAGGGCAAGGACCAGTGATTGGATTAACAGTGGAAGGTGATTTCTCACCTCCTTGAGTGGACTCTCGAAACCAGAAAAAAAAGTGTCCCCTATCGGACTTGGGAGGCGGTAGAACTATCCAATTTTTTGCTCCAACGGTCAAACCAATGGGATATCGAACGTCTTGCACAGTATCAGAGAGTCTCTTATTGACAAACGGCAACAATTGAACCTGCACTATTCCTAAAGCTAAAATTCTGATCAATTTATTTGAATATTGCGTCACCAAATATTCAGGTTACGCCCTACAGTATCTGATTTTAATCAGCTTATAGACACCAAAAGCTTTCAGTTGTTGAAACATTTTTGATGTTCGGCACCCTCGATGTATGCAAATGTGCAGGTTTGTATGCGGAATCCGTCCTGCCTCCTTTCTCAGGATGCATGCCAGAGGATGCTCAAAAATGGCCAAATTATTCGGATGCCATCCGCACGAGCTGCAGGCGGCTTATTTATAAGCAGCCGCCTTTTCAATTTTGCACTCGCCCCATTTTATCGGAAAAGTGAATATTTAGCGACAATCTAATCCGGGCAAATGAGACACCGGAATAGAGCCCCTCGAGAAAATAATTTACGCTCGAAATGAGCCCTGGTGTTCAGATATTCTGGGTCAAGGTGTCGCGTGTGTTACTATCAACTGTAACCTTTCCCGCACTATCAAGGTGTCAGTGTTTCGCGTATGCAGTTTTCGCTAATTACAGGTCTATATTTTCACGCGATACCATTTTTTTTCCCAAGGCCTTAATTGGAAGAGAGTGCTGGGGGATATTGCTGTCATAATTACATAGGTTGGCCTGCGCCCTCGACATAGTATACCGGGGCCAAATGCAAATGGTGTAGCCCATAATGTAAGACTGCAGGATCAATGGAGGGAGGACCTAGAAGGCGTATGCGTGCAAACAAAGCTCCTCTCATGCCTTCCAAGTTTGCGTGCAAGTGCGGCTGATTCTCATGTAAATTTGATGGCCAGGAAATTTCGGGTACGGGTGGGTGGGTTGGGTGGTCAGAAAGCTTTGACGTCTAATCCTGGGGTCCAGTCTCATTCCGGTGGGCGGAATTTATGCGGAATATGCCATTCCGCGGACTTTCACGACCGTCATTCAGGAGCCTTTCATATTCTGGCACTTATTCATCAAGTGAAAGGGTGAGAGAGATGCTGAGGCACGGAGGAAGTACCGGTGGACCTAGTAGTAACGACAGAAACTGTCAGAACGCGTTAATTCTAACTTCCGAACCACGTGTAGGCCTAACGGTCAAAATAACGGTCGAGCCACGTGTACGCATAAACGGCTCTAACGGTCGAACCACTCGTGTAGTCCTAACGGTCAAAAATAACGGTCGAACTGCCAGGACGCGTTCTACAGTTCTTGACGTTACAGAGCACAACTATAAAGTGGCTTGCCAGTATATGACAAGTCCTGGCATTGCACGTCCCATTCGATGTTCCGGCCCGTCTCATTTGTGCAGGAGCAGCCATTCCGCCAACATTGACCGCCCTTCAGGAGCCTTCATATTCTTGGCATGTCACCCACCCTGGTTGTCATGTGCAGCTGCTGCCTTGTGTAATTTTTGGAGCCTTGAATATGCATGTGGGTGGAAACGGAAATTGGGGTTTTTATACCCCCAGCGTCGCGGTCAAGAACCTGGAGGTTTGACAACAAATGCGGGATATTGAGCGAGAAATCGAAGGGATTAGTCGGGATGATTGTCAGTCGAAAGGTCCTCTAGTCACTTGACAAAATCAATGGTCAATGGAACCCGCGCGGGATAAATCTGCCGGACACAACCCATACCCAGCGATTTTGGCTAGATATATTTGAGAATAAATCTGGTCGTAGAATCGCTACAGCTATAACCATCGATTATTTTTTTCTTCTTTCCATCACGATTAATGCGCATTTTGGAGAAATCTTTTCCTGTCCAGCTACCAAATTGCCGGTTAGCCTTCCAAAGATTATTTATAGTCCCCACCATTTCTTGTGCTCCAATCCCCTCTAGGGTATTAAAGAGAGAAAAGAAGCGCCCCCTTGACAAGAAACATCGCAACCGTGAATACAAATCGGAGCAATTTCCGCATGACGGTTACCGATTACTATTCTTTAGGGAACCACGTTCAACCCGAAGAAACTTTAGTGAAACAACCTGACCTTACCACGTTCAACTGCAACACATTCTGTGGCATACGGTCCAAACCATTCCATATTCTCTAAAGCCCAGGCCATTACGCCCCAAAGTTCTCTGAGCAAAACGACAAGAAACCACGATTTAAATTCTATTACGAGTAGTTCTTGGCTGCAGTTCACAACCTCTTCGCATGCGAACGAAGATTCCGGCGCAACATTAAAACAAAGTGCTGCCTCTAAAAATGTTCATCCGATGCAAATTCCTGCCATTTCATACAACTAAACCTCTCCTAATAAAACACTGATTCCTGCTTGTTGCGCGTAAATTTTAGAACCTTCCTCTTTTTCTCTTAAAGGCCCTCTGGAAATTACTGCAGCAATTTCAACCCGGTCGAGTCATCGTGAAGTCTGGTACCCCCTCCGAATCCGGCAAACTCTTTGTCCGGATTAATAATTCAGGAGCACCTTTTACAAGTTTCATGCTGGCGGGGCTCAGCACCGCGTCTTTGGATAGTGGATAGGGCTTAACAAGTGGCGTACCTGACATCTGGCAGACAAAGCTGGCCGTTTCGGGACCGTCGCAGCGCCACGAGCGCCACCGGAAGTCGGTTGTCGGATCCACTACCACGCATAAAGGAAGTGACGCCAAAGGGATCTCCTCTTGCCAGTAGTCCGTGTGTGGTATCACCTCCGTGTCCTTGCTCCTGGAAATTCAACATAATTGAATTAATATTTGAAAATTTTAAGGATGACTAGTTCCCCCCATTGCCAAAACCCTAAAATTAGCCTAAAAATGGCTGCTTATATATATAAAAAAAATCCAGTCCACTTATTTGAAAGTACAGCTTGTTAACCTTCCAGCTGGTCCGCCCTACCCTTGCATACGAGCCAAATTGGGCAGTAACTGACTGAGACAAAAGAGTTTGATGGCTTCAAAACAGTGACGTAATTGTGGGACAAAGTAGGCATTCGGCGAGACGCTAACATGTGTACAGCCCCATTTTTGAGCTCACCCTGAAATTTTCCAGGCTCGAGCTCAGAGGGCGTGGTGAACACGGATGAGCTCTCCCGTAATAATTCACATCGCCTGATCCGGACCCCCCCTGCAACTTTTACAAAGGACGCAACATGCAACCGGGTCTAATACTACATTTCCTGCCGACTCTTTTCCCGGCAGACCTCTTTATTCTAAAGCGCAAATGGCCACTATAGGCTACTAACCTTTTTTCGGAGGGATATAAAAAATTTCGTTTTTTCGTTTTACAGGAATGACGTGCCAATTGATGCGACTGACGGTGAGTTGTAAAGACCAGGCAAACCATGCATCGTATTTTTCCTGGGCAATAATGCAGCGTCAATTTTCGATGTATTATTCATGAGTATTGAGGCTTGGATCGAAAATGGA
>KZ538692.1:0-37633 GCA_000934665.2 Catajapyx aquilonaris
GGGGGGGTAAATCTCAAAACCGCGCAAATGGTCTTTTTGAAAGACGTAATTAAAGCGATTCGCCGATTTTCGTCAAAATCTGACAACCCAAGGGTCAATTTTCCTTAAAAGCTCGGTGAATTGACATGGAATGACCCAGGTGCAAGTACAATGTCGGAAAATGGATCGTGTGCTGTTCCCCAGGAGGTTAGGTTGCCAGACACCTCCAAGGCGTGGGTCAGAGACCCTCTGCTCGCCTGTGTCAGCAGAAATATGTATGATTATTTCGCAATTCCTTCCGCCATGGCAATCAAATGGACATTTCGGAATCGCCGTTTTCCGTTCACAACTCGCTGTAAATGTCCTTTTTTGGGCGAAAATGGAAAAAAATACGAACTACGTACCCTGCGCCAAATCATCAAGTTTTTTTTCGTACAATTTCTGTGTCAACTGAACCGTTTTTGCATCCGTACAGAGTGTATGTTTTCTGGAAAGAGGGTAGTTGTAGGAGGGGCCGGGGAAGGGGGGGAGGTGGAAGGGGGGAGGGGTCGCACATTTATGGAAACATGTTTATGGGGTCGCAGTTGGTAAAAGGTTGGAAACCACTGATCTAACAGCTCTCAAAATTAGCTCACATGCTAGTGAAGCTTTACTCACTGCCTGAGATTTTTATGGAGTGGGCCATCAAATGTCCTGCATCTGTACACCTCTCTTTAATGTCATAGGAGCAGTTAAATGTGCCAAAAAAACTACCAGCACAAAAATTTCATGTGCTCCAAAATGGTTACTTTACAATATATAGCAGAGGTCCCTACCAATCTCATAGTTTGTCAGCTCCTGACGTGTTTCCCAATAGCCACACCCAGTAGGTTGTATGAGCAGAGAGGTCGTAAAGCAGAGATTTACATTCTCCATGAGGGGTTTGCCATTACTTTGGAACCTCTTGCGAATCTAAATTTATATATACCAGATGAGTTTTAAAATTGCACGCAAAGTGCACCAGACCAAGCGCAGTCAACCTCCTTGCAGCTCCCATTGGGAAGGGCCTAGTGGTAATGTTTGCATATATGGATAGAAAGGTCCTGTGCTGCCTGTGTTAACCCTACAATGGTGATATACGAAAAGTTCTCCCTCTGGTGACGTGGCCACTTTTTGGGATATATAGCTAGCACATTTGGGCTTTATCTTTGAGACAATATACAGGGTGTAAATCCTAAGCGTGTCACCAGAAAATATGGTGGTAGAGGGTGCAGGTGTGAGCATTTTTGCATAAGGAACTAGGGGTCGGAAACGCACCTGCCAAGCCCCCCTCACCCACTAATCCGCCGCGTGCCGCATGCCTCTTGCACACTGCCGGCCGCAAACTTGAAAGGGGTGTAACTCGGTGAGGGTGCGTTTCCGACCCCTAGTTCCTTATGCAAAAATGCTCACACCTGCTCCCTCTACCACCATCTTTTCTGGTGACACGCTTAGGATTTACATCCTGTATAATAATATAATATAATAATCCTTGGGTAGTGCCTGACCCTCTTGGGGTATGCAGCACGGACTTTATTGTATCTTTATTGTATTGTACATACAGTGTAACCTTAATTTTGAAGCGCCCAGGCCCACGGGCAGGATGACAGGAGGGGATGTGCAAGGTGCAGTGCAATGTCTTGGGTGTTGTCATTTTGTGAACTCCCCCGGGTAGTTTGTCTTATCGGAGATACCACCCAAGACGAAGCCAGAGATTGCCTAACTCTGCACGAGATGAAGGGGGAGACCCCGGGCTGGGATCGAACCCGGGACCTTAACATCCATGGGCGCATACGTTACCGCAGCGCCACTTTGCCTCCCTTTGAGACAAAATGTGACTTGATTCCTTCTGCAATAAATGGCATTTAGTTTGCTTTTTTTTGAGCACATAGTGCAATCATTAAAAAATAAATTGTGCACCGATGCGTAGTTGAGGCAAAATTGTGCCCATGGCACTGATGCCGGACCGGTTTCCTTTTGAGCGCTCCCTATCAGTTCGAGACTTAAAGGGGTTGTTCCCCTAATTTTTGAAGTCCCGGGAAGGCTGGCTACATTTTACAATAGCTCGGGTTTTCTATGTCTTCATGAATCACTAACAATAAGCTCAAGACTCCCTCAGTAAGCCAGCTGTGAGTCATTCTTGGAATGCAGTCTTGGCCCTCTTGGCCCCAACTCTACGTATCGGTGCATAATTTATTTTGTCCTGGTCGTGCAATTTGATCAAAAAATTTAAACTAAATGCCATTAATCGCGGATGGAATCAAACGAAGATGTCCTGAAATGTGAAGCTCATAGGTGCTATATTTTCAATGTTATAGCAAAACTAGTGGCCTTGGTCACAAAAAGTGCCCACATCACCGTCTGAGCGTTAAGGGGGTTTCACAAAAAGATTTTGTGGCAGCGTGAAGTGTGAATCTGCGTGGTTAACTCGTTGCCGTGCAGTTCACATAAAAATTTTGTCACGTCTGTAGGGCTTAGGGCGAGTCAAGAACAGGCCGGCCAGAATTTGATGCGCCAAACGCTATTTGCCATGCAACATTTTTTTGTGAAACGAGCTGTAGTTCCTATAATGACCATCCACCCACTAATGAACAGGAAATATGCCTAGTAATCATGTCACCCAGACACTTATGGAGGTAGTGTACAACACTCTTACAGTGTAAAACACTTGAACTTCTTAGTACACAGTCCCTATCTAAATATTTTTGCTTGGAGCTGTACTTAATGAACTTGGGGAATAATTTATTATGGTTTGCGTAAAAGGTTAGTGTGAAAATTATTAGGGTAGTGTACTGTACATTGAAGTCCTTGAAACCTAGGCATAGGGTCATCAACATTGATTTTTGAAATTTCTTTGCAGGTGCTCGTGACAAGCTGAGCCGCTGTGTTCCCCTTCGAGGTCGCACCTCTTCTTCAGGCACCTCACCTTCCCCTTCCACAACTCCTCCCCCCCTCCTTGCCCAAATTATGAGCATTCTCCAGTCCCTCTACACTCCACCATGGCTCTCCAATCGGTCTGTATCCCCCAAGTCACTTAGATCTGTCATAGATGGTATAAACCCTGCTCCAAACCTGGATGATGCTGAGATCCACTCTGAGAGTCTCCACTACTTGGACCTATTTGGAGGTGACCGTGCTGTTGTTGGATATCTTTTGGAGCGACGACACATCAAAGAAGCACTAGAGCATTCTAGGAAAGTAGATCCTCACGTTGCAGCACAGGCCCTAGGCATGGCAGCATTCAAATGTGGATGGGGTCCTAGGCTAATGGCTGATATAGGAGACCCATCTGAGTGGGTCCCATTTCTTCTGGCATTGTGCCGGCAATTGGATCGAGCAGGTTGGTTTCACTGCTTGTTGCAAGTACAGGAGCATTGTCAGGACCACCTAAGGGCTGCCTTGACATGTGTGAGATTGTTTTTAGCACCTGCATCTGACTATCAATGTTTGTTACAACGTGTGGGGTGGATACAGAAAGGTGTGGAGCACCTAAAACAAGCTGGGGTCTCTGACACTGAAAGCCAGTCCATACCATTGCGACTTCCTAGAGACAAAGTGGAACAACAGCTGCTTGCATTTGAGATTCAGTCTGAAGTGACACAATACTTATCATCACGGTATGTACACTTCAGGCATCATAGTCTGGGTTTGCGTGAAAACCCCGAGTCAGGAGTGCCTACTGTTTTAGGGAACAGGCATGAAAAACGTGCTGTTTCCATCCTTTGTTTGGTATGCTCTGGACGTAACCTGGAAGAGGGCTTTAGAATAACTCGTCGCATAGTGCAAGAATGGGGATTGAACCCACACAGCATATTTGAGATGTCTTCCTGCCTTGATCTTGAGCATGATTCAACCAGATTTATCCCCAGGCTTGAGCTTCTGTGTAAGTGCATTTTGGACCAGGGTGGGCCTGAAGCGCAGAAGATTGCAGATTCAGTTGCATCCAAAGTGGCATGTAAGGCTGCCTCGAAAGGCATCAAAGGAGATAGGTTGGACCGGGTACTGATGCAAGTGAAAGATCCTCAGGCTAAGCTTGATGCATTGGTGCATTGTGGCCGTCTTAAGTCAGCATATGTTTTGGCAGTGCACAAGGGTTGGGTGGATCATGTGAGGAAGATTTTGGACAAGGCAGAGGACATGGGAGTTGAACAGGTAGCTATGTTGTGTCGGAGATGGCTGCAGCAAAGAGCCAGTAAGTGACCAGAAGCCTCAGACTCGTTTTGGATTGTGGGGAGATAATCCAACCAGTGGGGAAATAAGTCAAAGATTTGTTTACTCTCATTGTATAGTGACTTGTACAGTTGTGTCGTGCTTTTAAGACTCATATTGTTAGAAAAGCAACATGTGAGGTTATTTCAAATTATAATCCTATGCACACCACGTACAGTGACACCTGCCTGTAGTGGAGTCACTACATTCCAGGAAAAGACGTGCCCATTATACTGTATATTACAAAAATACATAAGGTGAAGTGGGGGAAGTGCACACCCGGGGTAAGTGCACATATTGCACAATATGTGCACTTACCCCAGGTGTGCACTTCCCCCACTTCACCTTAATTATATTATTTTCTGTTGTGAGCAAACCAAGATTTTTTAATGGACAAGTTTCTACTGACTCCACTGGTCTCTTTCAAAAGAATTATAAGAGGAGGCTGGTTTTACTGTGTAATGAGACCTCATGGAGTTCTGCAGATTGAATTGTCTGATTATTACCAATAGATTATACAGTATCCATCAACAATGGCTACACTACTGTGCCTTTTTGTCACGAAGCTTATCATATTAATTTAGATTGCCCCCTTGTGATAATGGGAGCAGGGCATCTGTGGATACCAGATGAAATGGATATCACATAGCACTGTCAATCTATTGTATCATATTGAATCCATTGCATTTGGTCCCCCATAGACGTCCTCCCTAGATCTCCAATGGGTGTGATCTAAACATGCTGTCTTAAGATCTCAGGACTTTAAACCTCCAATGGTGCTGTGACGAGTTTTCGTCTCCTTGTGTGATGACTGCGAACTGGCTACCAATTCTATTTATTACTATTTACTCCCATGCAGAAACTATTAAGATGAACCAAGTTAATAATAAGGGTGACATTTGGATTATTAGGGAAGGGCCAAATCAGAGCCAAAAATAATATCACGAGATTGCAGTATTCTTGCCATTGAAGGGAAATAAGAACACAACTTGTGGATAAAATAAGTACCTTTGGAACAGGAACAGTTGACTATGCTACATTTTGATGTTACTATTGCTTATTGAGAGATATTGCATCTCAAAGTTAAGATCGCGGTCTGTAAGACAAGGCCCTTCCCACCACATACCTTTTACATGGTAAGCAAAACTTGCACCATGGCATGCCTGAATAACAGGAAGGCAAGAAAGGAAAGCAAGTAAATGTTTGCTTGTCCACTTGGCGGATGGGTGCAGTGCAGGACGAGGGGTTATTCACTTACATTTTTTTGCATACACGGTCTACCCTCGGACTACACCCTCGGACTACCCACGAAGGTGTACACTGACTACCCTTAGTGAATAACCCCTCGGTACAGGATTATTGAACTTGTAACATAGACCACTGTTCCTCTAAAGTACTCAAATGGAGAGCCATGTTACTGAACATTATGTCAATGGGATTGAGGATGAACGACGTGATGTGTAGGTAATTATATCTTGCTGAGAATGCATAGGCTTCCAAGTGAGAATGACAGGGTAGAGGGGGGACTGGGATGGTATATCAATACATGGTACAGTACTATGGTTCTACTGAGAAAAAGGCATATTGTGATGCGGATGATAAGGCTAGGCAAGTGTAAGGAAAACATGACCTTATCTCAATGTGCAGGATGGCAGATTGTCATGCCAGAAAAGTGGAAACCAAATTGTTGGCATGTAATAATTAGAGGAGAGCACCATAATGTTATTAGGGATTTAGGCTATGTATAAAAAATGTGTCAGAGAGTATTCTTGTACAGGGTTGCAGCAATGATTTTTTAGTCAGCATAAGGTTTCCATGGTACTGGAAATACTGCTATGTGATGGGATTCCTGGCAATTGCTCACATTTGGGCATGCACTATTTGATTATTCCAGTCAATCCAGAATTCTTTGACCATCATGCTCTACTCTGCCAAGGCAACTGCATTCTCATCTTCCTGAGACTATGTGCTGCTTCCTGTCACATCCCCCAATTCAAAACCTCCTCTCATAGTCAGCTTGAAATGCTTCAAGTTGTTCAAGTGTGTGAATGATCGTGTTATGAAGTTAGAGAAATTTAGTTGTTTCACTATGAATGGATACTACCTTGCTACTACTACAGGGTGATTCTCTCGAATGGAAACCCAAACATTCCTCAATAACTTTTTAACTATGGTGTGGTTCCTGATGAAAATTGACTTATACTTACCTTGTACCATGCCAAACAAGATCCGACTAAAGAATATACCAAAAGTGGTCCCCTCCAGCATCCAGGAATTTTTTAATGCGAGTCTGCATCTTTACCGAAGACTCCTGCCTACTGGCGGCGGGCATTGCCTCCATCTCCCGCCAGCCAAGCGCCATAGGGGGGTTCACAACTAGCTGACGATAGCATATGAAACGAACGAAACGAAATAGTGGACCAATCAGAGCCCACTTGAGGATGACTAAAAGTGACTTTCACTTTTGGGCTCTGATTGGTCCACTATTTCGTTTCGTTCGTGTCGTATGCTACCGTCAGCTAGTTGTGAACCCCCCTACGGCGCTTGGCTGGCGGGAGATGGAGGCAATGCCCGCCGCCAGATCTGCAGGAGTCTTCGGCTATATGCAGACTCGCATTTAAAATTTTTGGATGCTGGAGGGGACCACTTTTGGTATATTCTTTAGTCGGACCTTGTTTGGCATGGTACAAGATAAGTACAAGTCAATTTTTATCGGGAACCATACCATAGTTAAAAAGTTATTGAGGAATGTTTGGGTTTCCATTCGAGACAATCACCCTGTAGTATATCTGACGGGTAGGCCATGCATTAGCTTGGCTCTATGCATATTATGTATGCACAAGATTAAGTGAATATTCTAATATGGCAATATATTGTGATGTAGAAGCTGTTTTTTGTGCTTTGTGACAAAAAGGAACCCTTGTCGATCAATCTCATATGGCAAGGGAATACCAAATTAATTGATATTAGGGAGGTTGGCCCAGGATTGCCTTTCAACCTCCAAGGATAGGGAAGGAAGGAAGCAGCCGTGGCCTATTATACGGAAGCGACCCCAGAATTATCCTAGAAAGACCGTGGAAAACCACAGAAAACCACGGTCAGGGTTGCCGACCCCGGGATTCGAACCCAGGACGCCTTATCCACCATGCCAACCTGCTTCGGTGGCAAGGGAATACCAGAAAATTCTCATTTAGCTGGTGTTCTCTGGAAATGTTTGCTGTCCATGCATCTCAGTCAGCTGCGTTACCTACTCTGAAGGCACACTCTGAACAGACGTGCATTTCACAGACCTTGCCGTGGAACTCAGTAGGTGCCTGGCATGGAGATGTGACCATTTGACTAACTTTTAACTTCAGATAATTTGTTATAATAATTTAGGTTGTATCAAACTGGTCTTTGCCATGAAATTCAGGGCTGTGATGTGTATTTTCTCAGATCTGCTGCTTGAGGAAATTGAAGTTATCGTTAACATTTTATTAGCTGACAGAAGTGCCATGAGCATATAACTATTATAACTTATGATTCCCATGTGAAAACAGGCCTGGCGCATATCTTCGGGAGTATTTGAAGGATGCACCTTTGAAAATTTTCATTCAAGAACACATGCAGCATACAAAGTACTATTTGTAAGTACAATGTAGCAGATTTTTGTACGGTACTGGTAAACCTGTAGAGAACATTTTTCTCGTAAATTTTACTTCACCATTGGGTGCCGAACCACTAGCTACTGATATACATATATATGGTGATGCAATTGAATGTGAATTATTATGTAGAAAAGTGATTCTGTTTGTGCATCCCCTTCTTTTTTTGTTGTATGTGAGCATGTGTTGCAACAACATGTATATGGACATGGCACTAACACTAAGTTGGAAATTATTTATCCTTAGTGCAAGGGAAATTATTCATATTTTATATGGTTCCACATTTATACAGTGTTGGACATTAATCGCGTCATACTGCTTGCGACATTTCTGATGCGGCAGAAGTGCAAATCGAAGTGATAGAGTGTGAGCCGTGCGAGTAAGAAGAGGTAGGCCTTGAGTGACGTCACCGGCTTGGGGGAAATGGAGAAAAGGTTTGTCCCCAGCCAGTGACGTTACCCAAGGGCATCTTACTCGCACAGCTCGCACTCTATCACTTCTATTAGCACGTCTGCAGTATGATGGAATTAATGTCCAGCACTGTACATGTTATTTTGCATTTTAAGAGTTTATGGAATGTTACATATTGTATGGATTTATAAAGGTGGTTTGATACTCACAAGTGTTTATTATTTACTTTTATTACTTATTCATGTACCCAATGATTAGCTCATACCATGGGAGGGGTATATTTCAAACACCTTGTAGATCTTTCTTTCAGGGTTAGAGAGTAAATCATGACTGGGTCTAAACATTTTCCATTGTATTGCACCAGCACACCATAGATGGTGTATCACATTATCCTCTTTTATTGAGAAAATACCATGCCTCACATTAGCCCAGTGTGAGGCTATTTTAGACACACATTCCTCTTTTGGCATTTAAAAGTTCAAAAATGATTTCACCCCAAAGTCAACAATATAGTACTTCAGCTCACCCTTCACACAATAAAAAAGAATGCAGCAAAAAAAAAAAAATGTCAGTCTATTGAAGATTGTCAAGCTAACAGGAAATCTGATGGGATGGTATCAGGTTCTTTGATTTGAGAGTTTCGAGAAAAATGGCAATCATGATAAATTAGGTTATCTGATATAAATTTATTTAATTTTGTAATTGTTCGCGCTAGTGCCCGACTTTCAATAATCCTTCTAATCCAGTAAGTAAACGGAGAGAAAAAAAAAAGAGCCTTTAATTTTGAATTTAGCCGCCAACCCGTACTCACTGCTAATGGCTATTAGCAGCTATATGCAACCGCGATGCGAATTTTGTTCTTATGGGACATACCAAGATGGCTCCTGGTAAGCGTGCACGATATTCGGCGCATCAAAAAGTGAATATCAATCCGGCACCAGACACGATCACCTCAGAGAATTTAGATGAGTTACATCCTGGGGCTGTAGAAAGACATAAAGCAGAGACACAGCCCGCTAGTTGGAAGTCCGGAAGGTCAATCGACGACTCCAGTAACAAAATGTTGATGGCACCTGTGTCGTCAGACGATGACCAGAGCGACGGGGAAGAAGAAGCTGATGCAGGGCCAACCTTTGAGGAGGAGCAGGTAAGTTGGTTATACCGGTTGCCAGTGTGCATCATTATACACTCAGGTTAAAGTCATGGGGAGGACCTTTGCCCTACCGTTGGCAGTTGGATGGCACTGCTGCATTTCATAAGAGCCCATGAGAAGTGCAATATGGTGCCAGTTTATAGCTGTGTTCTGTGTAGCCTTGTAGTCAAAGGCTGTGCTATATCATTTGACATCTGAAGGTCTAAGATAATTTTTTGGTTCCAGAAAGAGTTTCATGAGGAATTGTCCCACCTGACATTTGCTCAACTTCAAGCCTTGAAGGACAAATTGGGGACCAGGGCATACAAACAAGCAGTGTTTGGAGTTCCGGAACAGCGCAAGAAGAGGAGGCGGAAGCAGTCTGAGTTTGTGAGAGAGTCAAAGTCAATGCCAGTGGAACTGCCGTCCAAGAAACGTGTTACTTCTTACCGCAAAATTTGCGAATACACAAAACCCAGACCTAGGGATCCCCGATATGATTTCCAGTGTGGAAAATTCAACAAAGAGGTATGCATTAATTTTTTAGTTTACTTGGACATAGTTTCTTCAGGGTCATCGAAAAAGAATGCGCGTATTTTAAAACCCTATAACAGGGGTATTCAACTAGTTTATGACAAGGGCCAGTATTTACCTTACCTGGGCCATTGAAGGGGAGATTTGACTGGGTGTGTATTTGATGAAATTGGTAGCACTTTTTTCAAGAAATCATGAATTAGTAATTTATCATGCTATTTCAAACTGTCCTGTATATTGTCGCGGTCCGGACAAAATTGCGTTGCGGTCTGGATCCAGACCGCGGTCCGCCATGTGAATAGCCCTGCCCTATAACTTGGAAACTTGTAGACACATCTAAATGATTTAAGTTTTGAAATGCTAAGAAAGTTCTAAAGTTTTGGTCTTACCATAGTTTGTTTCGATATGAGCTCCATTTGTCGCTCGAAAAATATCAATACGGTAATCGATGTCATGCCTAACCGGGTCAGACAGGTCTGGCGTTACTGTTGAAATCTTTTCCCGTAGGTGCTGGAGATGCCGAATCTTTTCATCATGCATGTGTCGCCACAAAAAAGTCAATTGGGGTCAGATCTGGGCTTCTGTTGGGGCTATGCATTGAGAAACTTCTCATTCAAGACTTCGCACACTGGGACGCCGAACAAATGAAACTTTCCTACGGCAGGTTTGTTTCATTGATGAAGCGCCTTTTAATGTGCATCATCAAGAACAATGTGTGTGGTGTAGCGACCCATCATATCCAGCACCTATGGAATAGGATTGCAATGGTAACACCAGATATGATTAAGTGGGTTTGGCACGAGACCGAATACTGCCTTTTAAAATCTGCCGAGCAACAAATAAAGCTCATATTGAAACAAACTAAAGTGAGACCAAAACTTTAGACCTTCCTTAGCATTTTAAAACTTAAATGATTAAGGTGTCTACAAGTCTTTGAGTTATATGGTTTTAAAATGCTGGCATTCTTTTCCGATGACCCTGTACATATGTTAAAATGCCCCATGAACTTGGAACACCCAGTATATTACCTGGGGTCACAAATGGTATCTTTCGAACTATAGCTCAAAAAGTTTCTAAAAATAGCAAAGAGGAACAAACCAAAAGTTCATTGCCTCTCTCTTTCACACAGGAATTTGAAGATAACTACAGCTTCTTGAAAGAGTTGCGTACAAAGGAGCAGATGCTAATGAAAAAGCAGCTTCATAAAGAAAAGGATGAAGAGAAAAAGCAAAAGATCAAAGTGGCAGTGCAACGCATGGCCAACCAGGATAGGGAGGAGGACAAGAGGAAGAAACGGGCTGATGCAGAGAGGTTGGAAAGAATATCCCAAGCAGAGAGGGTGAAGGAGGGTAAGAAACCGTTCTTCCTCAAGAAGAGCATCAAGCGAAAGTTAGAACTGGCTGAAAAGTTTGAGAAGCTGAAGAAAGCTGGACAACTTGACAAGTATATGCAGAAGAGGAGGAAGAAGGTTGCAGCTGGTGAAAGAAAGTCACTGTATAATAATGTGCGAAAATAGACACTTGTTTCGTAAGTATACATTCTGTAAGTGATTAAGATGGGTAATCCTGGCCTTGTATGGTGGAGAACAACTTGAAATAAAATAAGCTTACACTTTAAAATACAGGTGGTCTGTTTCCATTAACTCTCACCCTGAAGAGGGGTTTTCAGATGGTAGCCTTGTCAGAAATAACTTTGAATGTGATTAATCTTAATCTTCGGACGGTGACATGGACTCTTTGTGACTAATGCCACTTTTTTTGCTATAACTTCCTGAGACCCGAGAATAATTTTTAATGCAATGTCAGTTCCTATTGCATTTTCTGAACATTTTCCCAACAAGAAACTAGAAAAAAATTTTAGTTTTAAAATATTGACCAAAATAATGACAAACAGCCAATGAGAACATTAGGACCTAATTGCTGCTACAGAAGCAGAACGGATGAAAGCTGAATTTAAATTCCACTTAATGGATCACTAACATAGTGCTCTATCCTCCAAACAATGTTTTTTAAATTCATTTGTGGAATTCGTGGTTGCTCCTTCCCTTCTTACCCAATAGCATGGTACTATCAGTCCACCAAGAATTGTCGCAGCGGCAGCGCACGAACTACAGTTACGAGCACTTCCGGGGGGAGAAGTCAATGGAGAAGTGCTCGTAGACTGTAGTTCGTGCCCTGCCATTGCGACAATTCTTGGTGGACTGATAGTACCTTGCTATTCTAGATTTTAAAACTGCACTGTATAGTGCAAAGCACACTTCCTTGTGGGTGTATAGGTACAGGCACTTAAAGAAAAGTCACACCCCATTCAACTAAAAAAAATATTTTTTTGGATGTCCATTTAATTGGGTATTTGGTCTCGGGAAGAAAAGAAAATTACCAGTTCTCTACAGCAACAAAGATTGTCACAGACACATCTTTTCGTATTTCCTAATACACATTCCTTGCGAATCCCAGGACATTCACTGCATTGCAAAAATCACACTCTAAATATGAGTTGAGTAATAAAACTTATCAGATCAGCGCCTAGCTTCAGTAAGGCAGCCGCCATTTTCATAAATGATTATTTAATTCCGCGGCCAAAGTCAGATATTCGACACTAGGTGGCTACACCTATTGCGGCCAGATTGTAATCATGGGATACCAACAGATTACAGTTCTGTTGGCATCACTAGTTGGCGCCAAATTTTTTTTTTGCTGATGTCGACACCAGGTCTCAGGACTGGAGCCTCATGTAAAAATCATATAACTCAAGATACTGGGTTTTTGCTTGTAGCCCACAATTAGACAGACCTTTTCAAGCTCTATCCACTGGCACAAACCACGTCTCTCTAACTTGTTTTCCTGCCAAGTTATTCAAGTTTTTCAAGTATGATTTATGCAAGATCAAATGGCAGATCATGAACTTTGAGGTGCAATATTTCAAAATGGCCAAATCAGAGATACATGGTTTTTACATGAGGCTCCAGAGGAGGATATCATGGAAAATACAGCACATTTGAGATTCACCTTCGGGAACATCTTGCACATCCAGCAGGTGGACATACATAATATATCTATATTTATATATATTTAATTTACTATTGATTATAATTATATGTATTGGACTCGGGGGAGGTGTGGTGGCCGAGATGGTAACATCTCGGCTTGCTGATCGAAAGGTCCCGGGTTCGATTCCTGCCTGGAATTTCCCTTTCAGCTGCGTCAGGAGGGTCTCTGACCCGCACCTTGGAGGATGGAGGTGTCTGGTAACCTGACCTCCTGGGAGACTACACATGGCCCAGCACTTGACATTGCACTTGCACCCGTGTCCCCCTACCCCGAAAATCCCTTTCCTTACCCTACGTCCTTGATTCCATGCCATCGGAGAGCGAAGATAATCCATACTAGAAAACTGATGGTGGTCTGCCACCCTCCTATCATGACTTCCAGTTGTATCACGGGGTAATAAAAATAAAATAATAAATATGTATTGCACACCTGAGATGTGCAGCTTATCAGGGTTTTAGTGAAAAATCGAAATAAGAAGGTCTAACAATATATTTTTATTTCCTGCCCACTCAACAGGAAATGGTATGTGTCTACAAATAATGTACAATCTTCTGGATGCATAAACGTACAAAAAAATTCAAACAATCCTGAGCGACGGAGCTGTCCATAAATTACGTAATGCCGGTACAATCCAATGGACTTCAATTTCACGGCATTGGGCACTTGCACACTGGTGAACCTTCATTCAATGCAACATGAATGGCATCAAATTACATTATGGGTATACAAAGAAATGAACAGTATTACAGGTGCACTCTAGTCCACTATAACATAATTTTATAGTAATCAGATGCATGTAAAGCAGAGGTTCTTAACCTTTACGGGTCTACACTCCTTTGAAAATAGTTAGTCCTTGTCGCACACCCTATACCAGGGGTGATTAATTAAGTTCATAGTTAGACTAAGTCCAGAGGTGCACCTTGCTCGCACCCCCTGGGGGTGACGGCACCCCAGGTTAAGAACCGCTGAGTCGTAAAGTAACTAGGCAAGAAATGGGGAGTGCTATGCTTATGTGATCCAATGTTACTTTTAAAAAGTCAATAAGCATCACTATGTTGGAGGTGTCTCCACCAGTTAGTTGTAAATCTATAATGTATTCAGCCTTATAGATGGGTCGGTGAACGAACGCAAGCGGGTGGCCAATTTTATTACAGGAATTACATTACAAACTGTATTCCGACCTGTAATAAAATTGGCCATCTGCTTGCGTTCGTTCACCGACCCATCTATAGAATACTAGTCCTCCTGATGTCACGAGCCTTTGATTGTTAGTTACAGCCCCGGGTCATTCCCCCCCCTTTTTGTGTGAGCTTAGCTGATCTCCCCCACCAGGGGGGGTTTGTCACGGGTGGCATTAGGATCACGAACCAAGATAGGTGGCCGCCAAATTCTGAACCATTTTGGTTGACTCCGGGAGTTGGAGTGGTTAAGGCCTCCTATACTAACCCCAGCCAATCGGAGTCGACCAAAAGGGTTCAGAATTTCCCGCTAGTGGCGGCACCACCTATCTTGGTGCGTGATCCTAGCGCCGCCCTTGGCAAACCCCCCCTGGTGGGGGAGATCAGCTAAGCTCCCAGGGGGAGCAATGTATAAGGTATACGAGTGACTGGGGGCTGGTTAGTTACATGGATGATATTGACAGTCATGGTTATCCATTGTGCTTTCAATACTCTTCAAAGGCTGAGGACATTGTGGATTGTCTACTGCCTCTGTCAAAACAAATTCTTCTAAATTACCATGGTCACTCTCTGCTGCTACCAACTTATGCCTGGTATCCATGCATGAGTTTCTCTTGTCAGAGTCCTCATGCGCGAGAAAATAATGCTGTATGTCAAGATGGACTCTATATCGCCTCTGACCCCCTCTGGTGTCCTCAGAAGAGGGCTCCAACAAAGTAGGTATAAAATTTTTTACTTTCCTCTGATCCTCTGATCCAGGCATGCGCAGCTGGCTTCTCACACGAGAAACTCTTTTGTGGATACCAGCCTTTTAGGCTGGGGTGTCTAATCCAGAACAGGTGGTTGAGCCTTATTCGTTGTCGGTAACAATGTTCTGCCAATAACAAGGGCCAGCCACTTGTTCAGGATTTACTATCGATCACACAACCCAACCTTAGTTTCACAGTTTTGAGAAACATGATACCAGCAGTATGTTAGGAAGGTATCATGCAAAAGCTTCACATGGCGTTGGATGTAGGGGTACAAAATTGCCAAAAGAAGTATTACGTAATTTATAGTCCATCCCTTTGCACAGAATGTAAACTACAATTCAAACAGTGCGCAACATCTTGGCTTCTCGCTTCTCCTGCAGCAACCTCTGCTGCTCCTCTACAACCTTTGCCCTCTCTTGCAAGTATTCAGCATATTCTACTGGATCCAAATCCCGGACAACCTCCACACCGCATGATCGTGCCACACCAACAACCATCTTACAAAGGATTGGCATCTCCCACCCCTCCAGTGGTGGGTCCTGCGACTTAATCTTGGCAATCTCATACACATGCTTAAGGGTGATCTTTCCTGCCACCTCCTTCCCAGGCTCCATGGCCGCCTTCTGGATCCCTGCCGCTTGTTTTATGAAATAGGTGCACGGCGGCTGATGTATCGTCAGCTGGTAACTACGATCTGCGTTGACGGTTATGCGGCACGGAAGTGGGATACCCTCCTTCATGTCCTTCGTCCGCTCATTGAAGTCCTTACAAAATGCTGCTATGTTCAGCCCATGCTACCGGAATAGACAAACCATTAAGTCCTGTAAATAATAACAAAACCTATCACCAACCTGTCCCAACATTGGTCCTAGAGGTGGGCCAGCCAACGCCATTCCAGATGGAATATTGGTCTTAATCTTATTCCCATGCTTCACTTTCTCCGTAGCCAGCTTCTTCACAGCCATCTTCAGGCGTGTAGCCGCTTTAGACATCCTGCAAACTGCAATTTACAACCTACACCGGGCAATGCAAACACACCATGCGGCCATGTGCAATTAATAAATCCGCAATCACATCGCTGCTAGTTTCAACTGCTATTAGCTAGTGAGATTGAAATAGTTCCGATTTTGACCGCTTGGTGCGTTGGATTAGCTCGCCATCTTTGGGCAAATAGATGAACTCGGTCCATTGATGAACGGATGACCCCGAGAGTGTGGCGTGAGCACCGGGAGTGGTCCTGATTGGTCGCCCAGACTCCAGGAGACCCAACCCACTCAGACCACGATCTCTGCTGGCCCCGGGCTTTTGTGACGCCGCTGCTGCACCGGCTCTTACAACTGTACTGTCACGCACGACGGCACGGGTGGCAGGAGGAGGAGCAGGAGGAAGTAATCTCAAGCGAAGAAACCTACTATCTGTGGTACCAGATAGTTTCCTGCACCTGTTTGAGTTATGGCTGGAAGGTACCTGTTGTTTTATTAATTAATTAGTGTTTTAGGATGGTATATATGACCACAATATTATTAACTTCATGTTGTAGAGAGCATAATTGTTTTACTAAAATCTGCATATTAGCACTACAAATGTAGCAAAAATTGTGGATGGTTTTAGGCCAATTTTGGTAACATTTGCTTGCTCTTGACCTGCAGAGTATCATCGAAAATGCATATGCTTTCACCATATGAAGACATACTGGAAGGGCGTCACAATGTGGCATTCGGTGACTTTAATTGGTGCACTCGAGAGTGGGAACCCGACCCAAAAAATGACCACCTGAAAAGGCGTACCCCTCTACAGATTAAGAAGGAAGTACTCAGCAGCCAGAGAGTCCGATCTGTCATTCAGGAGGTGGATTGCAACCAATTTTTTGTTTTTTTTTTGGCAGAAAAGGAAGCCAAGATAATTGATAATTTTGAAATTTTACAGCTGGCCCAAGAGCAAGAGACAACTGAAGATGTCCTCTACAAACAAGCAGAACTTATTGTGAATGAAATGGGGCACAATTTTAATATGCACACTGTGAGATGGTTTGGATATGTGCTATCAAAATTAGGAAAGCGTTTTTATCGAGGAATATATGTCAACAGAGATGGCGTTGAGAAGGTAGAGTTCCCTTTTACGCAATTGATTTTAAGTGTTTTATAACAAGGGAAATCCACAGAAATAGGATTTCATTAAATCACATAATTGGTTGCATATATGTGATATAAGTTAACATTTGCCTACTTCCTTTATAGTGTTATCTGGGCATGTTTTAAACCTGTTATTTAGGAGCACTTGCGTGGTTTTATTACTGACTACTGCTGCAGGGAAATGGAAATTTTATGTATACTGTATTGTGCACAAGGTCTAACAAAGCTTTTTCTTCCATTGAACATCCTTTTTCTCCGTCCCAATATAACCTTGCAACCATAATTTGCTTGGAAGGTTACGAGATAAAACTGATATTCCTAGGAAATGGTTGTTCTTGATTGCAAAAGAGCAGAAAATGTATAACTGCTTGATGGCACACTTTAATTACTTGCTAAAGTCAGTACAACACTGATCTCTCTTTGTGCAGTTGAGGACAGCAATGCAAGACCATCCTGTAATCCTCCTCCCAAGTCACCGAAGCTATGTTGACTTCTTGCTCATATCATATGTTTTTTTCAACTACAACCTACCCATGCCCATCATTGCTGCAGGAATGGGTATGTGGAAGGTTCTGCTAGGTACATATGAAATTTTTATCTGCATTTTTATTTTCAGATTTTATGGCCATGAAGTTTGTGGCAGAGCGTCTGAGAGATGCAGGAGCCTTTTACATGCGGAGATCATTTGGTGGTGACAAGCTCTACAGAGCCATCTTTGCAGAATATGTTCAGACGCATGTTCTGAAGTCAGAGGCACCTATTGAGTTTTTTGTAGAGGGCACCCGCAGCAGAACAGCCAAGTCCCTCAATCCAAAGATAGGTAGGCTTCCATTCTGCATACATTATTTCTCTTGTACTATCAGTCCACCAAGAATTGTCGTAGCGGCAGCGCACGAACTACAGTCTACGAGCACTTCTCCATTGACTTCTCCCCCCTGGAAGTGCTCGTAACTAGTTCGTGCGCTGCTGCTACGACAATTCTTGGTAGACTGATAGTACCTTGTGTGTATTCAATTTATCAGATGTTATTGTGTTTGTGTCTGCTTTGTTATCTGTACTGTTTGTTTTTAATACGTGGATAACCCTGGTTTTTCTTTGACTTATGTCTTCCTAGCAGATTTAGATGATTTCAAATGTATTGGAGGCTCCTTCATGTACAGTAGAACCCCAATTATCTTGGGTTTGTAATATGTGTACCTTTTTTAGAGGTACGATTGTTATGAAATTAATATGTATTTTTGGCGTCAATTAACAAGAACCTTAAAAATTAAAGGACATGGCACAAAATGTATGGGCCAGTGGCCTTCCGTTCGATTTGCCTGAAAATTGGATATGTTGTAGCCCAGACCGTCCTGATCAATTTTAGATAGGGACATTTCGAAGGTAGGACCTACAGGGAGCATGCTAATATAATATGGCGAATAGTTACTACTCCCCATATTACCTTCTGAGGTCATTAGCATGCTCCCTGTAGGTCCTACCATTTATATTCCATTGTAGTTTATGGTTACTTAAAGGGAACACATAATTGTGAATTTAAAATACGCACTGAAATCTCGTTCCCTTTTACTACCAACCCTTGAGTCCTTTGTGTTTTTTGACCTCACCTTGGTTATCATCCTCCAAAGTAAATTTGTGAAAGGGTTCATGACAGTTATCTGTAGGGAAAAACCATTCTTATATTTGAAATATGAGCCAATGGTGACAATTTCAAATACACAGGAAATCCTCAGTTTGCTCTCCCAACCTGCATATTTGTTGGGTGGGGTGCATGAAAAGATATGATGCAAGCTTAGGTCACATTGCTGGAAAGGTGTAATTTTAAAAGGAGTAGGACAAGATATGCAATACAAGCATTTGAGGAGCTACCTGATGAGTTGGGACACCTTTAAAATGCAGACCGATGTTCAACAGATGACATGTTAATTCATTCTTGCCATCCAACATAATCAGTGAAATGCATTATAATGCATTTTAATGCATTTCCCTGATGATGAGTGTTTGCTTTGCAAGCTATGCCATCTGTGAATTTTCAATAATAAACTGAACAACATTGTTTCTTACTAGTCACTAGAGGAAGCAATGCAAAGGAATTACTGATGGGAACTGCAGCCATATGTGGCATTTACCTTGTGATATAGGGAGACTTCGTAGTAACTGCTTTTTGTGCTTAGGTATAATTCAGATTTTTTACATTCTATACATTGATATTTTATTATTCTTTATCCCCAACAGGCTTATTGTCAATGGCAATAGAACCTTACTTTCGGGGCCTGGTCTCAGATGTATTGGTGATCCCAATAACTCTGAGCTATGATCGCACCTTGGAGGAAACCTTGTATGCCTATGAGCTTCTAGGATCCAGCAAGCCCCCTGAGTCCACCTCAGGTTTGGTGAAAGCTCTTCATGCCATGGACCAGGACTATGGCACACTCCACATGCATCTTTGCGATCCCATTCCCCTGCGCCAATTTGCCAATGGGCACGTTGATCGAAGCCAATCAGCCCGAGGGCTGCCCCACCTTTCACGACCCACTCTAGCTGAAGCTACAGTGGCTCGTGAACTGGCCTATCGTGTCCTAAAAGAACACCAAAGGCATGAGGCTATCTCAGTCTTCACACTTCTGGCAGTGGTGCTTACCCGCCTACTTGCGAAATCCAATCGAGGGCGCCCTGGGGGCGGGGCAGTGACCACAGTAAGACAACTTGCTTCAGAGGTGGCAACACTGAAAGAAAAGGTGGAAAGCCTGGGGTCATATGTTGTTACTCGTGGTGGATCTCTTGAAGAGGAAGTGCTGAAGAGCATAAGGACCCACAAAGGGGTTGTGGGCTATAATGAGAGGACTGGGGAAGTAGAAGTGTTGCAGGTGTATAGGCATGACCTGGGTCAGGTCAAGAATAGGGGCCACTGCTTTGGGGCCATGACATTGGAAGCAGCTGTGACAGCCATTACCATGCAACATTATGTCAACAAATGCATGCATGTATTTGTTGGTCCAGCCTCCATCATTCTTGGCCTGGGCAAGGACATCGTGGACAAAGGTGTGGATCAGTGCATGTAAACGCCAGTTGCACCACTCAGAATTTTTTTTAGCTGAAAAGGGAACTGATAAGAGGGGACATTCTTGTTTATTGTTGGAAACAACAGCATTTTTGTGTCCCTTTCTGATAAGAAATGTTTCCAGGCAGTGTCAGTGATGCAACTGGACCAAAGTCATAATTTTTTGAGGGATGGCCAAAGGGGATGAAAGATATTTTTATGGCCACAATAAAGAATTCACTCCTGTTAATGTGGCATTGCAATTGCCTACCATTAGTACAGATTTTGCATTCCTTCGTATTGATTCATGGGTGGGCAGGGGGTGTGGCCTTGCATTTTTATTCTGGTGGTACATTAGGACTGCAATTTGAGTATGCAGGACCAGTACAGAGAAATGGGGGGTATGGTGGGTGCAGGCAAGGGAAGTCATACTTGGAATGCAGTCAACCTCGCATTTGTAATGCTGCGTCTTCGGAATGTGTTGAAACTTTCGACTGACCCAACATGTCAAGTTTTGCTAAAGACTTTAGTGTGATTACTGACTGCGTGCAGATAATTCGAAAGAACTGCAATAGTATCCTCGTTTTAACTCAAATGGAAGCAGAAAATATTCTACCCTAGAAGTCAAATTATCGTGGAATATGTGATAAACATAATTCATCATTTTGGGCTGCTTGTGTGAATGCTAGTATATCCAGAGCAAGTGGTTAATCCTATGTTAATAATATGGATCAATCACTTGTTTTGGATTTACTATCAATTATGCAACTGTACCTTATTGGATGGATGAATGCAGTCAGAAGGTCTATTCTGAGTGATTGTGACAAGCTCTGTGTGAGTATTTATAACTGCCACGTAAATTGACCATGCATCTGGGAGATATTTGATGTCGTACATTGTGTAACATGTTACTGCGGAGATAAATGGGAGTTAAGAACTAGACATGGAAAAATTACATTGCATAGTAATTTATGTAAGTCCCCTTATCGAAACCTTAACTAGAGCATTTCTAATTTAAATTGGCATTGGAATGTAATTAATTAATGATTTGTCTTATTCCAATGCAGAGGAGCTGTTTGGGACTTTCCGCTTCCTTCGTACTCTCCTTTCTGGGGATTTTACCTTTGTCCCTGGCCATGAGAGAGAAGAATTTGAAGAGGCGGTGCATGCAGCCGTAGTCCTTGGAGTGGCCAGTTGCAGCCCCGTTCCATGCATGGTGGAACCTGGTCCAAATGTGGATATGACCATCCTGCTGGTAGACCTTATGCAGCCTTTTCTTGTTGGTTATGCTGGTCTTGTGCAAGTGTGCAAAAACACCCACCAAGAGGTAGCAGAGAAGGAGCTACTGCAGAATGTGCAAGGACATCTTGAGCACCAGCTTGCAGGTAATGATTGAGATCCAGTGACTGGGCAGCAGTTCAGTCTGGTCCTGCATGCCCCCTCCCCCTTACAGTTGTGTTGAGATGTACATAAACCTACAAGTTCAAGGTTTATATGGGCATAATGCAGGGAGGTGTGGTGGCCGAGATGGTAACGTCTCGGCTTGCTGAGTGAAAGGCCCCAGGTTTGATCCCTGCCTGGGGAACTTTCCTTTCACCTGCGTCAGGAGGGTCTCTGACCTGCACCTTCGAGGTGTCTGACAACCTGACCTCCTGGGGAACAGCACATGACCCATAGCTACGACATTGCACCTTGCACCCATGTTCCCTCCCCAAAAATCCCTATCCTTTCCCATTGTCTCTGTTTCCTTGCACCTGAGAATGAAGTGAAAATAAATACAGAAAACTGATGATGGTATGCCACCCCCCTATAGCTCCCGTTAGGGACATCACGGGGTAAAATAAAAAAATAAAAAAATAAAAAATAAATATGGGCATAGAGCCCAGGTCTTTCCATGTGCCTTTGATAAGGCTGATTTAACCTTCCAATAGGAGATAATAATATATTTCAGATGTGTATTATAATAACATGTAGTATCAGGAATGTTAACCCTTTGTCTCCAGCGCCCATTTTGGTTGGATTATAATGTAACCAAACAAAGTATTTTTTAAAAAATTCAATGGTATAATCCAGACAGATATTTCTTTCGCCATAGCCTTAGGAAATGTTCATAGTTTCTATGTTAATGAATATTTACGCCACTCACGTGATATTTTGAATGGCACGACGTCATAGGCCAAACGTCTCATTCATTGTAAACAAACTGAAACAAATACTTACTGCCCGAATTTCAATACACACAGCTTCCTGCCGCACATGTCCCAGCAAGTGGACGTGCAGCTGAAAGCCATTTAAAAATTCCTGAAATTCTGCGACTTACCATTCGCTGGGGGGAAAATCAGAACAATCTGTGAAGGGTAGGCAAACTCCCCCGGCACCATTTCAGGCATAAAGAGTGTCCTTGCTCCTAATTGGCCGGGCAGACTGCTCCGAGCTCTGGGCATTGCCAGCTTGACACCTGAGCCACCTTATCTGGCACTTGGTGACTCACATTACCTCCGTTTAAACTGGACCTTTAAAATTATTTAAATGGACACTAAATGTTTTCATAATTTAATAGAGAGAGTGGGCAATCATATAGATTTATCTTGGATTTTTTCGATGGGTGGAAGCTGCCTTTAAAAAACCACGTAGATGTCTCAATAGGATGACGTCACCTTCTCATGCATAGCATATGAGGCAGTACATGGCTCTCTCAAGATGCAACTCGGGTTTGTAGGTCTTGGACGCTTCATCCCCATCTTGTGCATGAATCAAGAGCGAAACCAATGGTGCCAGATCCAGTGATTTTCACCTATAGGGTGCTATTTTTAAACCCCCACCCACGGTCGTATAAGGAGAGGTCGGGAAACTCCCCGCCATCTTGCGTTCCGTTACTCATTCCCGCCGTGGCGCTGACTGGAGGTGGCCATGATGTGACCTGGATCGTGAACACATCCATATTGCGGCCATCTTGGTATACGCTATCGGTAGTAATCGGGAGGGGGGTCGCTGATAAACCTAGTAATCGGGAGGAGGGTTATGGCGAATGGAGTTGTTATGGCGAATGAACGACACGCACAGCGAGATTCCATTGTTTTTACTAGCGCCGCTGCGGGAAGGAATAACGGATCGGCCTTTTCTATTGCGCTGGGATAGAAGTTTCCAGGGGCTGCCCCCACCTAAAGAGTGCATTGTCAAGCGGGAGACAGAGGGTTAAAGGGAAACAGCCCACTGGAAGGAAGAATAAGAGCCAGATTGACAGATCTTGTTTGTTGCATATTTTTGAACTGGTTGCTGGAATTTAATAATTCATGACATTTCCCCCTTCCTGTCTCTTGGCATACTTGAGCAATACACCCTGTATGTCAGTACAGCTAACTCGGCATGAGGCAACTGGAGGATGAATAGATTGTAGTAGTAGGAATAGCAGTAGCAAACCAGTGGAGTAGTGGAAGCATGAACTGGGGCCCACATCTTCACCCAACAACAATTTTTATTGATTCTCAGAGGGAAACATCTGTCACTACAGTAGCCTATCCCTGGACATCCTGAGGAATGGGGTGTATGGCTTGTCACAGCTGGGAGCAGTTCGCCGCTCAGTCACAGGCGGTGTGACATGGGTTCTCCCCTCTGAAAGAGAGTGCTGTGATCTTGAAGCCAAGATCTCAGCCTTTCTTATGCATCCAGATACCACAAAAAGAGTCAAAATGGATGCAGCTCTTACCTTAGGGTTGCATCGCAGCCGGGCCAAGTTGTAGGTCATTTTTGTTTAGTGTGTGACCAAATCTGCAGTATTTATTTATACACATTGCTTGTTGATTAGTTTTTATTTTTCTTGTTGTCTTGTAATGTAAGAGTAAAATCGTGAAATCACATATACCAGTTGTAAATGAATGAATGATGAAAAACATTGCTTGTTGATTAGTTTTTATTTTTCTTGTTGTGTTGTAATGTAAGAGTAAAATCGTGAAATCACATATACCAGTTGTAACAGCTTTGCTTTTTGTACCGGTGAATTGCCAAAGAAATGAGCTCGATGTAACAAAAGCAACATGTGTGTGTTATTATAGATTCATTGGTGTATCTTTACTTTTATCACCATTGATAAGCACAGAGGATGAAGATTGTGTTGCAGGTGTTTTGCAGCAATTAATGGTGTGTTAGCAATGGTGGAGACAAGCAGAAATATATCTGCGAGGTGAGTAACTTCTCATTTGGTGACTTGGGATTACTCCTGTCTGTAAGGGTCACTTGGCCTAGTAAAGTGGTATGCTTGAAGGCCAAACTGGTTTGTTAACCTTATTTCTCTGATAGAAATGGCTTATTAGCGTTACTAAGAGTATATGAATTTGTAAGCCACTCATGGCAATACTGAAGGTTTAGGCCCTCGTTCCTCAATCTGTGTTCTATGGAACACCAGGTTTCAGCTGGTAAGGTTCTGCAAAGAGATTTTCAATAATGTCAGATTTACGGCCGGTTTCACCAAGCCCGGTTTTCATTTTTTTAAACCGGTTCTTTCGGAGAATCCCTATTCTATTTGCAGGGATTTTCTGAAAGAACCAGGGTTTTTATGAAAACCGGGCTTGGTGAAACCGGCCATTACTTGTCATGTATAGTACCTCTTGTTGCACTCTTATGGATTTGAAAAATATGGTACAGAGGTTTATTGCAGGGGTTGGGCAAAGTTTAGCAGAGAGAGAGAAGGGTTTTGCAACAACAAAAACCATTGGTTAGGTAACTGATGCTTGTGTTGATTATGTACACTATAGGTAGAGCTCTCTGTTTCCTGTGTGTGTTATGTGCATGGTCGTAGAATAGTAAGGTCTGGACACTCCCCCTCTTATTGCCATAGGGGCCCGGCAGGGTGGTTTGCAGCAGGTGGCCATGTGATAGCGCTGTTCAGGTGCGAATTGACATTTGGCGACCCTACCAGACTGTTCTGAACTTAGGTAGAAGAGTTACCCTGGCCTTACTATTCTAAGACCATGGTTATGTGAGATGATCAACTCCAGGATTTTAATTTTAAATAATGATTGCTCTTGGATGAGGAGAATTCTAAGGCAGGTGAAGGGGGCAATTGACCCACCTCTTTACAGTTGTACTATTACTGTAATGATACTACTAAAACTATGAAAAGTGTTTTGGTGTTCCCTGGTTATGCAGGATAAACATCACTAGTCTCTTCCCCAAGTACTGTGCTTTAGGCCGGGTCGCACCGGCTCCTGGAAAATTTGTATGGCCGAAGAAGAGCCCGGTTAGTTTGTTATTCATTGTTGTCAACAATTCTGTCAGCAATGAATAACGAACTATCCTGGCTCTTCTTCAGCCAGACAAATTTTCCGGAAGCCGGTGCAACCCAGCCTTAGGGTGAAGAGAAACCTAGACAGGTAGGTTACAAATTCACTAA
Source organism: Catajapyx aquilonaris (assembly GCA_000934665.2). NCBI lineage: Eukaryota > Metazoa > Arthropoda > Diplura > Dicellurata > Japygidae > Catajapyx > Catajapyx aquilonaris. The sequence continues at coordinate 25,469 of KZ538692.1, forward strand.
CTTGAGCTGCTATTAATATTTGTTGATATGAGAGAAAAAGGTATTCAGTTGACATTTCAGTCAAATAGGGTTTTAGATAATCAGCACATGTGGCATGGCTGCTGATACTTTTGTGATGACAGTTCATTGATGAGAATTCAATTTCAATAATGTTTTTTGAAATCCAAGACCCTACCAGAAAGTGAAACACAAGAGTGGACCTTGTTAAAAACCTTCCTTGACCATTTTGCATGTGGTGTGATAATCTTGTGCAAGTGAAACCCAGACACAGAAGACCCCAATTATCCACCCTTTGAATATCCGTCACCCTGGCATATCGACTGTCCCACTCCCTCGCTATGGACATTTTGTGGCTAAAGAAGTAGAGAGACTTAGCAGCAAAGGCTAGGATGTCATCTTTAAGACAGAAAAATACCACATACTTTTTTCACCTGCAATTTTGTTTTCTCATCAATACTGTAATGTACAGTACGGTACTATGTATTTTGTTTTATGTTGCCTCGTTAAATTGTAAATACAGTACAGTAGACTGTATGTAAAAGATCAACACTATTTGTTTAAAATACAGTATTTCATGTTTTTACATGTTTTTTGTTGTGTTTTATTTAAGTTTTTTTCCCTCTTCTTATTATATTATCCGACCTTTCTTGTGTGCTGATAATGTTCACCAGTCCTGTGGATGATGGATAATGGGGGGTCTACTGTAGGATATCTGATAATTTGTGCTGAAATGATCTATTCCTTTTTTCAGGTAAGTATGGAGGTCATCCTCAACTGATAGCCTACCATACATTGCTGTTAAGAGGGCTATGGACCATTGTGACGTCACACTTCTAAAGCACTGGCATGCAGAGAAATGCTGTTTGGTTTACTCTCCATTCTGCCTCTTCTTACTACTCCCATTATATTTATTTATTTATGTATGGTATTTATTTTTATTTAATTATATGATGGTGCATATATGACATGGTATGTGGGGGGGGGGGGGAGTGAAATATATTAATCAATACTGTACCCGCATGACACTGTTTTGGTATTAGTTTTACAGTAGGCCATACCCTTATACTAGTAGTGGGAGGGATAGAGTACCATTTATCATTGCATATACGTACAGTAAAACTTCTATAAGTCGAACTTCCCTAAGTCTAAGTTCTCTATAAGTTAAAGAAAATGATGAGCTTGGTTGATCACAATTTAAAAGAATAGGAAATAAGCTTCCCTAACTCGAATTTCTATAACTCGAAATGCTGGCAGGGCCTTACGATGGGATAGCAATGCATTTTCAGTCTCCCTAAGTCGAAGTTCATGTTGGCGAGTACTGGAAATTTTCTCATATCCGAGCCGAATGGTCGAGAGTAGGCCACGTGTACAGAAAGGCTCAATTTCCTGATCTCCATCTACCAGACGTTCCGAAAGAAGTGTTTGACTCAATTGTGACAATTGAATCCTTGAATCTAAGAGTAGGTAAATGTCCATAATAGAGATTTTTTCTACAACAAAACAAAGAGGAACATTGTAAGTGTGATAGTGAGAGTTATTTTTGTGTTTTGAACACCTTTCGACGCTGGATATAATGGTACTCTTCCTTATAGAGTTATGTGCCTAAAAAATTCCAAACTTCTCTAACTCGAATCTTCTATAACTGGAAGTTTTTTCCCGGTCCCATGGAGATTCGACTCATAGAAGTTTTACTGCATTTTAAAATTTGAACACCTGTGCCTGTGCAGCAATGAACTGTGTATTGGTTTGTAGCTCTGCCCAAGTGTCATCTGATGTGACAAAACCATTGAACAAACCTAGAAATGCAAGCTGGGAAACAAAAGAGGAAATGACGATCCTCCCACCCCCATTGCCATAAACCAGTGGTTGTCAAACTGGGGTATGCAAACGCAATTTTGGGGGTATGCGAAAGATATCGAGCAATGGCATCCAGTCTCTACATTTGTAGGAACCATATTATTCTGATTCAACAAAAATGCACCAACTTCTGAGAAAAAAAATGGTCCTACTCATTGCCATCTTTCTTTTTGCTATTCTTATTTTAGTAGATATTTATTATATGCAGAGGCATTTTCTGACAGCTGCCATTTTCATTCAGCACATGCATTGAAACTCAAGAAGCAATATGGCAGTCGCAGTGTTAACTCAAAAATGCCAAAAAGTGGAGTTAAGTTCCTTTCATAATAGTTCCATTCTACCATTGCGCTTTGTGACGTTGAGAAGGATTTGAAAATAAACTCTGCCTGCGCAGGCTGATCTACATGGCCTAAAAATTTTCGAGTCTCAACGAATGAAACAGAGGGCTTCAAGACATCACATTTCTTGTGCAAAACAAAATCGAAGGAATGATAATATTATTTTAAAATCTGGTTTTGGGAATGTTGTGTAGCCTACAAGGTAGCAAATGCTTGCTTTCCAACACTCCAGGAATAATTTCAAACCCCAAACCTTGAACCTTGAACCAGTGGAGGTCAGTGTCCCAGCAACATATTGGAGCACAATAATCAATTGGTGGAACAGTTGAGAAATTATTTTGAAGGACATGCCAATCAATTGCATCAGGCGTTTGAGATTTCTTTACTCCTCCCGAAGCCTATCCGGGTCTGACAACCAGTGCAGTGCTGTGAAGTAGCCTACTTAATACAATTTGCTAACTGCCTAATTACATGTATGTGAAGCTTTTTTTTTTTTGCATTAACGTCCATGAAAACAAAGTACCGTCATCGACTCTGTGTTGGGAAAGATCTCAGGCTTAAATTGACGCCAATTATTGTCCCCGATATTAACCATAAGTTAGTGTGAAAGATAGCAAGCTCACCCATCATACTAACTGGTAAGTGCCCACAATTATTACTATTTTTTTCAAGTCGGAGTAGGGGTACAAACTGTCTTTGAAAAGGGGTACACGACATAAAAAAGTTTGAGAACCACTGCCCTAAACCATTTGATGTTCAACATGCTCATTTTTGTAGAACGCTTTTTTCTTTACAAAACCATTATTGGAAATCTTTACAAGAAAACCCTCTGTCATGAATAAATTTCATCATGGTTCATGATTTACTTTGATTGGATTGCTGTTGTCCATATGGTGACAACTTCTGGTGACTTCTTTTCTTGCCTAAGATTAAGGAATTCTGGGGGGAAATATGAACTTTGGATATTTGAATATTATAAATCAGCAGCCATTTCATCAGATACCAGTACCTTCATGGAACCCTTTGTACTGTACAATACAAACCTGCAGAAGCCTGCGGTTCTCTGGGAGACCTTAAACGGCATGAACAAGGATAACCACAATGAGGGATTCTAATGAGGTTAATCAAGGATTAGGAGTTCTGTCTCACATTTCACATTGTTTAGGTCTTTAGGATGATTAGGATTGGGAGGGGGTGTAATATATTGTTGCAAATTTGTTACCCAACATCCTTCATACATTCACATCATTTTATAATGTCATACTCTGTGGGTTATACCAGTCCTCCCTCACCACCCACCTTCCCCCTCCTGCTAATTTAATAGTTCCTTCCTGTCCACCTCACCCTCTCCTCTCCTCTATGGGTCTTGACCCCGCGTCCTTCTTCCAACCAAGCTATCTACCCCTACCTTGACCCCCAGAGAGAGGGACACCATAAATAGGAGGTGGACTGGTGGGCTCCCTCTTTTTCTGATGTTCTCACTATCCTTTGCCCTGATCAGGTCCTTCTTCCTTCATTCTCATACTCGCTGTATTTATGTATCATAATATTGTAATATAGTAGTTTTAGCTCTGTAAAGGCTCAGGTATTATGCACCCAGTGACTTCTGCTCCAATCATCGCAGGAGTGATGATGATGTGAGCGTAATAGTGCTGACCTCACTTCAGGTATTACATGGCAGTTTTTTATTGAAGCTACATGGTTGTACTTCTTTGCTCATGTCTGTAGAACAGGGTGTGAGCAGGGGTGACTGGGATTCAAGTAACTGATAGTTAAGGGGACGTTTTGACATCGTCAACACTTTTGTTGGCTTTTGCATTGTATTAAAACAATGTAGGTATTTTTTGCAACAGGGAACCAACCAACTCCACTGGTTATGTTGAAAAGGCAGATGCAAGCTGTACATCTTCATTTTACTCCCAGTGCATGTTCTGTTGGTGCTGTCGCCTTCTCAAGAGGCGCAAAAATCCGAAGACAAGTAGGAACCCACCTCCTGGAGTACCATTTAAGGAAACTTCATTCCATCAACTGACTGCCTTGAACATGGAAGAAGGCACACCATCCTCATCTACTACTTCAGATTCGGACCTCAATGCATTTTAACTAATTGAAGGGTTCAATGTCTGTCTGTGAACTCAACTTTTCACAGTTTCATTATTGTCACTCAATAGTAAAATAATATACACATGTGTTTTGTAATGGATTGCCTCTTTGGGAAATACCCTTGATGGCATGTAATTTTATAAATCATGGGAAATGTAACCATTTGAAAGGTAGAGACACTTGCATGTATTACAAGAATAAATAATTCATAAAAGCTACTTTACTGAACTGGCCAATCAGGAAGACTGCATTGCAAAAATATTCCCTTGCACATTGGAATAAAGATTTACTCTGAATATTGTCAAGAGCTAATAACTGCTCTTGATATTGTTCATTCGTTGTAATGAATTGTTCTTGATATTGTTAAATGGGCTCTGCAATAGTAAATAGAAGTACCATATGATTAAGAACAGGTGTATGTATTTTCTATGGTTTTGCAATCAGTTCTTACAATCATTTGCATAAGTCGAATTTTGTTTTGACGATTTATGCAGGACCATAGCTAAACTATGTGAAGAAAGAGAGTGCGCATGGGAAGCAGAAGACGCATAGCAGGCAAATCAGCCATGAATCATCATCATGCCTTTCGAATGTTCCTGGTGCTGCCCCAAATTCTACCACACCAGCCAGTGGGATGAAGGGCTTCCTCTTGCTCATAGCCAACAAGTATGGGCTCTCCACTCCTACGGAAGAGACTTTCTTCTTGCGGAAAGTGATCACTGTTTGCTTCCTCCTGGCTGAATGATCAAGAGAAAATTAGAATGTATGTTAAACGAGGTCTTTGTCTACATTGCAACATTGTAAGTTGCTAAAAGTATGGTCAAAACTTACCTGGCTGCTTGCCGTGTGGGTTGTGTGGATATGCAGGTGATGGTTCACATCGAATGAACTTTCGAGTAGAACGATGGCGCATCCAATCAGCTCGCTTGGGAGCACTTTTTATGATTGTCAGGGACTTCCACTTCTTTACGGGCTCATAGGGCTTCGCAGTCTTTGGAAGCTGTACAAATTTCCAGATTTTCGTTGTCTTCAAGCGCTTTGCGGACTGCAGGCGCTTCAAGGACGTTGCTTTCTTTGAACGCTTCCAGGGCCTTACCTTCTTTGAACGCTTCAAGGGCTTTGTAGTCTTTGAACGCTTCAAGGGCTTTGTAGTCTTTGAACTCTTCAAGGGCTTTGTGGTCTTTGAACTCTTCAAGGGCTTTGAGGTCTTCGTCAAAGGCTTTGCGAGCGTGGTCAAAGGTTTTGTGGGCTTCAGCAAGGGCTTTGACGTCTTGGGACTCTTCAAGGACAGTGGAGTCTTCCGCAAGGTAGTTGAGGTATTTGAGGACGTTGAGGACTTAACAAGATTGGAGGCTGATGAGCTTTTTTGGGGATCTGTGGGCATCAGAGTATTTGGAGCAGGTGGAGTGCTTGGTGTCTTTGATTCCTTAGTAGACTTCGGGGTCTCTATGAACGTCAGAATCGGCGAGGGCTCTGAGCTGTATGGTGAGGTTATTGTAATATCTGGAACCTCTTGGATAGTTGGTTCAGATATCGCAACTTTCTTGGGCTTGTGGACACCTGGTAACTCAGAAGTGGAACCACCAGCCTTTTTCCCAGCGGTCAGTGATAGAGAAGATGGTGTTTTCTTCAGTGATATATCACTACTAATTCCACCAACAGACACGGATTTAGATGGTTTCTTCTGACTTGATGGCGCACCTACTGAGGTAGCACTAGGCGATGGACTAACTGACCTAGTAGAAGAAGGACTGCCGCCATCATCTGACGTAGTCAGTTTGACGGGTGGCTTAGGCCCCATTTTGGTGGAGATTGTAGCCTCCCTGTTTGAACGAAAATTTGTTGATAGTGTAAATAAGAAATAATATTACGGTTTGCTTGACAACAAGTTAATTGTTGACAATAATTGCTCAGAAAGTATCGGGGAGAGGAGACGGGAGGGGCTGTTTTTATGAGAGGTAACAATATTATATACATGTTGGTCACATATTATCCAAGCCATCCCATGATGGCTGCGGCCACTGGCTTTATTAACTTCAAGGGGGTAATCACTCGACTGAAAAGTGTACACCGGAGTACCAAATTCAAGGAGTACCAAGGAGTACCAAAGGAGTACCGAAGAGTACCACTGCAGGTGTACACCGGAGTACCGAAGTGATTACCCCCTTGATTAACTTATATTTGGATATTGGGATTCACAGACTATAGAGTAAGTTGTTGAGTTGCCTCAAGACACAGTGCCCCATCAGATGACCTTCAGCAATGAAACACCTTGTATACAAAGTGGTGCAAATAGCCCTTATGATAGAGCCTACTGATGGCACTATATAATTTTGCTTGACAGGTTAGACGAATATATTGCTGGACGAGAAACGGCCGTAGCGAAAGCGTGGACGAGAATGCGCGACCAATTATTATTATTCTCGAACCTCATTCGTCCGTGGACTCTACGGACCATTCACACTTTCGCTAAGGCCATTTCTCACGAGTTTGGAAACAGTTTTACCATAATCTAGCGCAAAGAACTTGCTATACGCACTTAGATGTACAGTTGTGATTTTTGCATTATACAGGGTGATCCAAAAGTCTGCATATTGTTGGTTGCCAGTTGTTCACCAACAATACAACCTATGTGCACAGACTTTTGGGTCACCCTGTATCATATTTAACCATAAAGGTGCGTTTACATGTGAGGGCCGTTTTCTCGAACAGTGGTTCAAATGTAAACCAGGTTCAAAGCCAGTTTAATCCCTGATTTGATTGTTGTTAGGTTGTTGTCAAGGGTTTAAATCGGCTTTGAACCGGGTTTACATTTGAACCAGTGTTCGAGAAAACGGCCCTGAGAGATTTGATGAGCGAAATCTTCGCCGAGGCTGAAATTAACAATCGATTTTCGCCTCAAACAATATTGGTTACTTGGATTACTCAGCCTCGGCAAAGATTTCGCTCGTCAAATCGCTCACATGTAAACGCACCTGAGTACTCTACATCACACCTAAGACCTAACTGATACCGTACAGAAAATAGCTGACGTTTCAGAAAAGAATTTCGAATCTCTGAAACGCACTTCTGACTTCAGGATTCGAACCCGGTTACTGCTGGATTATTGGGGAAGTGAGTTTTTTTTTTTCCAACCCTGCACTGCGCCATTGATTGGCTCTCTGCTGAAGTTAATTGGCATTTTATACCGCAAGGGGGTGGCTATATACTCCTTTCGGAGCTTGCATTACGAAGCCTCTGAATTGACTGTACCTTTACATGACGCTATGTGGACGTTGAGGCTGAACAAAGGCACCCAGATTTGATCAGTTCGAATTAGTCAACAAGCGTGTCTCCATGTCAACGTCATTTCCATTATTATTAGTACCTATCGACCCATATGCGTCGGTGTATTGACCCTGTTTAGCTCCTTGGTGGCTGTGTGAATGGCTCCTAATAGTTTTCAATTCAATAATAATAATTGTAGTTTATGAAGTGTTTAAGTTCAATCAGATATGTTGCCTTGTTGAGGTCCTGGGAATCTCCCACGGAAATAGTTTGGAAATCAATAGCGAAAATGTGCATTTTGGCGCATGTTTCCGCAGTGGAAGAGTAAATAGAAGTCAAACTGGAACATGAGAGGCCAGTCTGCACATGAGGTGGGGTCCGGGAGTCCTCCTCAGAACATTTTTGCATTGCTCCTTCCTATTAGCGGGCTAATTTAACTAGCATGCTTCAGCCATATCGACTCAGGAGTAGCAATATGCAATATACAGTATGCTGGGTCACCATTGAAGCATAGTTGAGAACCGATCGCCTTAATATCGGATAAATGTACAGCCCATATCATATGCTAGTTGAAACTCGCATAATCATATGCTCAGAAATAAGTGATTGGTCGAGCAATTTCGCGAGCTTTGATCTGGCTGGTCAAGGCACTTGAGTTATGTACGTTGAAGAGTAGAGAGATGCAAGAAGTCGAAGTGAGATAGGGCAGCAGTGAGCGCATGACAAGAAGTGGGGGCAGTTGACGTCGACGGCGGAGGGTGAGTGGGAGGGTGGGGTGGTGGGTGGAGAGGAGGGTGTCGTGGGGGGTGATGGTGGGGGATGGGAGTAGCAGCATCCGGAGAGGATCAAAAGGAGTGTTGCGTCGGCGGGCGGTGGCGGTGGCAGTGGAGGTGGGTCAGGTAGAAGCAGCGGCAGCAGCCTGCAGGAAGAGACCGGCAGCAGCCTGCTGGAACAAGGAGATAGTCAATCGGGAGGGCTGTTGGTCCTGCTGGTCCTCACCATCACCATCATCGTCGTGGTGGGTCCTCCAGCCAGAAGTGACGGGTGGGCGTCGGCGCAGCACCAAACGGCGGGCATCGTCTCCGCCCCCTGCACCCTCGCCCCACCAGCATCACCATCAGCAGCTGCAACCGTTACCACCACACCATCCTCAACAGACTGGTTCGCCCCGGGTTCAGAACCATCCTCTGCCCCCACTACCTCCTCCACCGCCCGCCAGGACTCTTCAACATGCCTCCCCGTACGTGACTCTATCATGCCAGTGTCGTCATGCATTGTTGTGATCTTCCTTTGACCTCAGGGTGGAAGAGGTTCAAAGGCCGCTACGAGTGGACTGCAGCGTGGAGTACGACCTTCCCCAGGTGATCGCACCGCCTGGAGGAGCCGCCCCACTTCTTATGATACACCCGGCATATCTCCTCCGACGGCCACGACGACGCCCCAGACGCCAACACCAGCCGGAACCGGACATCTCCAGCATCCCCCCTCAGCACCATCATTTGTCATCTACGCTACCACCTCTCCCACACCTTCCACTACCAATACCTCTCCAGCTGGCAGGTGGCATACCCCCACAAGAGCAAGTTCCTTTTCAGGCCGACGGTGAGTACATACGTCCATCTTTTGCATGTCCACCTCAATCTTTGCAAAGGATTGTTCTGGGTCAGAGTTGCTATGACGACCGGTCCATACCCACCCTCCCACTGACTCCATGTTGCCAAGTTGCAACTTTTTTTTTTTCAACTCCCACGAGTCATAATACAGAGTTGATCATTCTGGTTTGGGGGGTCTATGTATTTTACCATCCGTTTTGTCTGCGTGGACGAATTTCTCCGGCATTCTTCCGGAGCAATCTGTTCCTCTCCATCTCTTATTCCCTTGTGAGGGTCTGAATTATTGAGACCCGAAATATAGACGAGAAAGGCGGGATAAACTCTACGAGAAGGGTTGTCGGCGATGGCGTCACAGCGAGCAACGCCCCGATATCGACTTTCTGGTTCCTCTGCCGGGAAATTAGGCTCCGGACTCAAGATGAAAAGGGGAGGCGGGGGGGATGGGGGGATGGAGGGGAAGTGCAGGGGCAGGTAATAGCTGGGTGAAACCAGAACAACCACTCAATTTATTTATACCGCCTCCTTTTTTTTTGAGCACATTTGTGCATTTGACTAATGAAGTACAGAGTTGTACATTGGCACTAACATATGGCGATATACTACTTTTTATATATGCATACCGGTACTAGTACAATGTGCAAGCAATATATGGGTTCATTAATAAAAATTAATTAAGAAACAATATGTTCATATGCGGAAGTGTGGTATTACTACATAGGTGGTCATTTTGAGTGTAATTCAAATTAATGTCCAAATGACATGGGGAGATGGGGATGGGTGATGGTGGGGTGTGGGTGGGTTAGGCCACGGGAATCGATCCCTGGACTGGGATATGGTCCGGTTGCCTTAGCGACGCCGGCGCTTTTTCGGCAAGACTCGTCAGTTGTTTGGGGCAAGCCTGGAGTGAAAATCATTCGCAGGCGCTCTCAAAAATTCTCATCTCCGTCGCAGTAGAATACAGTATATACATTGCACTCTGGTGCGGGAAGAAACATGATTGTGCTCTGATATAGAGGAAACGAAGATGGGAATGTCACAGGAATAGTATTGGTTGCATTTCGGAGGAATATAAACAAGAACCTCCCGTTTATTGCAGCAAAGATATACCGTACTGCGCAATATACAACTTTGTACTCTTGGTCCTGATATGATATTGCTCCACTGCAGAGTAAGTTTGAGTTGTAACCATCAGACTGCGTTAGCAACTCCATTCAGTTTTACTGGCAGTGTACGTATACTTCTGTCACAAAAAAAACCCCATTCAACTGTGTGCTGCACTGTAAGCGCACGTTATAGCAGCTGTGTGTACAGTCATACTATACTTACGGTTGGAAAGCATTAAACTACGAGTTTAAAGTTTCATTGATGACACGGCGGAAATTTAAATGTGTAGTAAATTTGGGGAAAAAAAACAACAAAGATACCGTAGTCATTTAAAAAAGAAGCCTGTCTTATGCTTGAATTTTTAACTGCCTGGGCCAATCCCTATGGTATTAATGCAATTCTGTTTATATGCGTGATTGTCGATTGTGGCACCTTCCCCTGCAATCGAACATAAAGTAGAGATAGCCTACTATATCCCATAAAAAGTTTTGGCCAGGCATACTCTGGCGCTATAGGGAACCATCTGCACTTTTGTGTGGTTTCCCCACAGACTTTACCTGATTGTTACATCGCGCCAGGTTACGTCTAACCAAAACTTTTTTTTTGGCAGATAGTAGACTACATATTGGTGCAGGTCACCGACAATAATGATCCCCCACCTATATTTCTTCTTCGTTATCAACCTTATACCCCATCTATTTCACCTTCCAGCATCAACATGAAGGGGAAAATGTAGGAGACAGATCACAACAATAAAGCAGTGTACTGTAGGCCTACTTTCACAATCTCTCGTACGACAGTGGGGCCAGGGCATATTAAGAAGCAAACAAACAAGGAGACGTGATAGAGGTATCAAAAATGCTATGAGACAGTGGGACCACCTACAGCTGCTTACAGTTAGCCTTACGATTGATAAGATTGTGCAGTCGTCACCAGTGTTTAACGACACTTCAGCTATCTTTCAATTGTAAATGTGTGTTCCTCTATCTGCCATGTTTCATGACCCCGTAACGTTACTTTTCCGTTCCTGAACGCCAGCGCACACCAGTAGTTGTTTGCTGATTTTAGTTGATTGTTGGTTCTAACCTTCCAACCATTACCAATAGGATGGTAGTCCAGTAACCAACTTGCCACTATAATGAACTAAAATCAACAATCGAATAATGGGATTTAGGAAACGGCAAAGTACCCAAATTAAATTTTGTAATAGATCCTAAGACTTATAATAATAATTTGGAGTAATGCACACATTATTGAGATGGAATACTGGCCTAATGGGACCTATGCTCGATGCATATGCGCAGATAAAAATAAGCCAATCAACCGTACGCAAACGGCGCTACGAATAAGTTTCGGTAATAATATGCACAAAATCTGGACATGTCTCATCTACTAATAATGTGTTATAAATGGTTCCTGTCCGAGTGGTATAGGAGAGCCAGCAGAATATTCCCAAAGAGACCTCCGCAGATCAAACCGCCATATTATAAGGACGGAAGGCATGAATTAATATATTTGGGAATGGGATAGACCGATAGAGGAACACGGCGGAAGAAAAAGCTGCCAGAATGATCTAGAGGACAGATTTATTCAAGTGTACTCACCAAGACCACAGACACCTGTCCCTCTGCTGGACGAAACGTCCGGTACACGCACCACTAAATTGCCACTGTAGCCGACTGGTGATTCCATGACAACCTGTCAACAGAGGCACCGACAAACTGTGCAATACAAGCCCTTATTTAATCTTTTATTCTGCATTCCTCCCTATATATCCCATGTCACTATGGTCAGTCCCCATAGCGGTTGGACCCGCTAAGGCAGTGGTTTCCAACCTTTTACCAACTGCGACCCCCTAAACTTGTTTCCATAAATGTGCAGAC
>KZ538692.1:37644-53406 GCA_000934665.2 Catajapyx aquilonaris
GCCCCTTCTACAACTGACCAATTTCCAGAAAACATACACTCTGCACGGCCACAAAAATGGTTCAATTTACACAGAAAAAAAAAAGTTGAACAAAGGCTCGCGACCCCCCGCGACCCTGCCCACGACCCCGCTGGGGGTCGCGACCTCCAGGTTGGAAACAAACCACTGCGCTAAGGTTTGCGTGGTGATCCCTTTGAAAATATCCTCTGGCTCTCCAACCACTCGGATGTGAACCCAATGGTCCATTGGTAGATTAGGCATGTCCCTATTTTTATCATGTTTTTACCTATGGATTTATTCGTAACCATGTTTTTGTACGATCGACGGAAACAGTTTGCCTTTGAATGAACTTGTGTCGGTAAAAACCATTTCAATTAAAGCTAAATATTTAAACAAAAAATGCAATGGTTTTGGAAAGACGCACCACTAAGCGCAATTGCAAATTACAAAGCATTTTAGGTCACGTTCACATTTTCCAATCAATTGTGATTTGTGAGTATCGTACGGCGCCTCGGAAATGTTTTGTAGATAGAAAAAGGATTCCACGAAAATACTGTAAAAGGACGAAGAATGCAACTGCTTTTGAGTTTACAGTACAGTAGTGCCTTGAAGCCGTCGGTCCCGTGTGCTTGTGACATTGCGCGAGTGCACGTTAAAGACCCCCAGAGTGGCCAAATTTCCAGGAGGAGGACCACCCCGTGACGTTGAGCCTTAGCAGCAGAAATAGGAGTGCCTTTCATCCTGTCGAGTATGTAACCCTTGCGCCTTTCTTGTTTCACCGGAATCATAACTGGCAGGGGTAGATTTGATGCTATTTCCGTGAGATAGATGTCGGGAGCTTGCGGTCCTTGCCCTGATGGGACCATGTGATGTGGATTGTTATATTATTTATTATCAAACTTTTTTATTTTTAGGTAAATACACTGAAGTGTGCATTTGAGGGCATGCCCATTTGAGGCGCTCAGAGTTACTGTATAGTTAAGTTTGTTTGGTTCAAGTCAGATTTGTTAGTTCCAGAGTAGCGTTATAATGAGATATTGTAATATTCCATGGGGTAGGCATGTTGTCCATAACTGTCTTGTGACTCGGACAATCACCAAGGATGATAAAAGAGTAGTTATTTTGTTGTTTTACACAAAAGGGACAAAAGCCATTTAATGTCTAGGCGAGAACAGAAGCAATATAGATATGCCATGTATCTCGCAGTCTCGTGCCTGCGACGGCTTTGAGTGGTGTAAAAAAAAAATCAGATGCCACAGCTCCATTCCACTGGCCTGGTCGCGGTGCCTCTGTCAAGTCCACTTTCATCTTTCTGAAATATTTTACACCACTCGTGGACAAATGACACAAATTATATGGAGTAGCCTACGTATTATTCCGGTATATTCCCCGATGCTTATCGATGAGTTTCGCATGTTCTGCACCCAAAAACCGAATGACACAACGTTCCCTTTTCCTCCTTGGTGCACACCAGAAGTGGCGCAGCCATCTTTGCACAGCTACTGTACGGTGTACTGTACGACTGACACTATATCTACCGCCAATCTGCTAGATATACTTGTTACCTCCAAACAAATTTAGAACTAATACGCGAAACGAGCAACCACCATTGATTGATTTCCAGACACGAGAGTTTGAGGTTTGAATATTGCATTACCCCCGGGGTAATTTATTTTCACGCAATTATTCTCTTGGGGCGCGTCGTTGCTGTATCATAAAACTGATTTAACCACGAGGCTACTAGACACTATAGGCTACATTACACAATGTCTACTTCCTTTTCAACCAAAATGTGACTCATTAAATCTTCAAAAAATTTCGGCAAGATTCTAGGCACCGTACTACACACATGTAATGGCGAAGGAGTTGACTGAACTGCACGAATAATAGTTTTGTTGTCGTATTGTTTATTGCATTGATCACGAAAGCTATTTCGACCATGATTGTAATGATATTCTATAATTTTCTGGCGCGTTGGATGAGATGTTCAAGGGGTGTTATGCAGTACGATCAGCATATATTCATTTTCTTTCGCCTCATTATTAACAGTTGTAAAAATCAATTTTTGGAGGGAATTCTTTGTTTTATATTAGATCTTCCAATTTTTGTGAAATTTTGAATGATTTTACGCTTGCTATTTCATTTTCATGGAATTTAAGGCGTACATGAAGACTTTATTTGAAAAATTGGCTGCTAGGATCTATAGGGTGTATAGGCTCGAAAGTCCTGTTGAAAGAATGCGCGTGTTGCTCAACAACTAATAGCATCAGCTCTTGATAGCATCCATGCTCAGTCCGCCTGTCCGGCGGGTTGCCAGCTGATATACGGACGAGAGCTGGAGAGGGAGAGACACATAGGCTGATTAATAATATTATTACATGCAAGGATACCATATCGTCGCCTGCAAGAGTAACTCAGTTACTCTTGCAAGTTGCAATATTTATAAAAACAAAGAACATACCGGTATATATTGGAACTGTTTGATACACGGATAGTGGCTGATAGTCAAATTCCATTGCATCATATTGGACTTGTCATTTCCATCAACTGGAGATACTAAATCCGTCGCCGAGATTGGTAGGAATGTCTAGAGTGTTTTTCACATGCTTGCCTCCCATCAAGGCAAAAAATAGACAGGTTCGATGTGACGATGCACAATACATATGCAACGAGGACAATGTGTATAGACCGTAGAGTGGAGACTGCAGAGAGATACCAAAAACAAAATTAGAACTATGTTCTCTCTAAGAGGCAAAGTGCTCTAGGGCAGGTTATAACCTACCATCGTCCACTCGAGCAAAGTCCGGGGTGCAGTACAGCCACGGCCAGTCGAAGCATGCAGAGCAATCTTATAGACTGCTTGCTTCGACTGACTGTGAGTACACCAGTACTATGAGGCTCAAATTGTTTTGGCCACTTTATGGGAGACGGAGTGGCCCACCTGCTGTTTATTAGTACATAAGTGACCAATTCCTTGACAATACTATGCTTTTATCAAGATTATATTTATACAGCTAGTTCATGTATCCTAGTTGCATATCACTAAAATATTGTATCTCTACGCACAGATGGAGGTGGAGAGTTGGCGCAGCCCAGATGCCCCTGCTGCCCTCCGGCTGCCGCCGTGGTTGTGACGGACGCCTGGCCCACCGTGTCCAGTAGCTCGGTGGCGTCTTCCGGCGCCGGATATGTTCTGTCAAATATACCCACACGTCTCAAAATGGCCAGAGTATGGGCCCCGCCGCCACCACCCCCTCCACCCCCACCTCCGCCTCCTCCCCTCCCAACCCACCACTCTTCTCTTCCTCCGCCTCCGTTGCCACTACAATGGGCGCCAACCGCCGCTTGCGACGTCTGCGACGCCAAGATATGGCGCGGCGCTCATCACCACCAGCACGCAATGCATACCAACGCCTTCCTCGCCTAGCATTACTATGTACTGTTTTCACTATGCTGTTAAACGGTATCATTCCTCGTGTGTGCAGTGTACATAAGTACTGAAGCAGCGCAAACAAAATAGCCGCACTAATAATATGAATAATAATATAATACTAAAATAATACTACTACTAATAATGATAATTAAAGTATAAGAATAATTATTATTCCCAGTCGGAGTATTTGCAGGGATCGTTTCCAATAAAATGACGATTATAACAATAACAATAATAATAATGCAGAAGAGGTAAGCCCGCCGACTGTGGCTGTGATAACGTCTACAGGTTCAATAAATATATGGAAAGTATTGGTTCGTTATTTGCACCTCCCTGACGTAATAGTGAGTAGGATAACCCATTGCTCAAGTTATTATGTCATCATAACATCTGCTAGAATAATGACATCCACGCGGGACTAACAGCATTGGAGGCGCCACATTAGTTGCTTTATCTTTTCAACTGTGGCACCCACATGGACTAACCTCCGGAATACAATCATAAGAATTATGTAGCAGGTTTTTTTTAAACTTATTTATTATTTATTATTTATTTTGCAACAAGAGAGTGGGACGTCATATGTTGTATGCCGAGTTAATGTTACGGTTTTGAAAATTCGTTTTGATTCTAGCAGCCACAAGCATCTGAAACAACAACCACTTGCTTTACCACAAGGTAAGAATATCGTTCATCATGTATAAGCCTATGATTTACATTTACTAACATGTACAAAGTACGCACTCCGCAAAGTAAATAGCCGATGTTCATAATGTAGATTTGATTAACTATTCTAAACATTACGAGAGGGGGCATGCGTAAGTTTTGTGCTGGTTTGATGGAAAAGAATGTCTACTATAGCTTGATAGGGTAGCTTGCTGCAGTACGTTGATCCCCCGATCTCGTACATTGTCCCGCATTTACGTATAGTTTGGGTCTAGACACATTGAATAAACATGACTAAGGAAATCCCGAGAAGCGAACAGTAGCCTACTTATACGTTGCATTACATTGTCCCAGATTGTCTCCTTATATATCGTTCAGTGTAATGACATTCTTTATCCTAGCTACTCCTCGCTCCTCTGCAGCTCAAACTTACGTCATAAAACAGACAAGCATATTAGAGTACGGTAATTTTTGACGTATGAATACAAAATTTAATTTTTTTTTTAAAAAAAAAGCGATTGCCTAAAACATATTTGGAAAATGATCACTCACATTGACGATAATGATTAATGATTACGCACAATCATGAGTAAACGTATTAAGATGTAGTCTACTGTACACTATCTCATTACTTATTCAATCAGAAAAACCACTACTCTTGCCGCTACTAAACTATTCTAGCACGTGCCAGAGATACATCATACATAACTATCTGCTGACATTAGAACTTCCCACCACTTCCAATGTTAGTCTTTCCCACCAGGCGGCTCTTGTGTTCCTGTGTTTTCCTGTCCGGAACCAGTCCGGAACTCCGGGTTGTTACGGGTCCAGCGAAGTGTCCCAGCAAGTGGGATAGGTAGTGTCCATTTGGGAGTTGTCATCGTTGTTGTGTGCTGGTGTTGTATGTATTATTGCAGGGAGAGAGCAATTATTTTGGATTGTGCGAAGGGAACAGAAGAGGGAGCGAGGGGAGTTACAGGCGAGTCTATAAAAGAGGGACGGCAGAGAAGAGATAAGCAGATACATACTCGGACTGAGGGCAAGGAGGTTCATCGTTCCGTGGTAGAGCAGGTCTGGTGTGGGTTGTGGGGTGACGTACTGACAGTCCTCAGCAGTGTCCGAGACTGTACGCTCCTAGACTGGGTGCGGACTGCCTTACCCCTCGATCTACATCGTTGTCAGCCAGGCACCTGCTTCTATCAAGAAGTGGAGACGACATCCTGTGTATACTCTGGTAGGAAGGAAGTTATAAAAGATGCCCAATAACAAAGGGAATACCAAGGCGAAAACCAAGGAGAAGAGAAGGTCAGTTGCCCGCCGTTAAATACTATGAAAATATAGTTGTGAATGTGAATGATAATATTTGCATTCGTGACAATATTATGAACTTGAGAGGTCAACATGTGAAATATATACAGTTGACTCCGGCTATAAGACTCACGGTTATAACAGACTTCCATATATATGGCTATAACAGACCTCAGTTATGGTAAATTGATTTCTGCAAACCCTTGAAATCTGTTATATCCTGAGTGTACTGTATTAAATTATTTGTACATTTGTAGATATGACAGCAAAACTTTCATGAGCTCATGTTATTGTTTGGTAGTGCTGTGGCAATGTCGGCATGAACTATGGTGATTTTTGAACATGCAGGTTTTCGTATACATCAGTTATGCTATGTACAGCCTGTTTGAGCTTAAAAGGCAGCAGCACTGGCTCATCTGAATGCCATACACTACACCAGTGGTTCTCAAACTGTGGTACAGCCTCCACCAAGGGGTAATTTGTTAAATTGCTCATGTCCCAACTGACCTGTTATTTTATGGTATTAATTTGCTATTAATTTAATCTACATATATGTAACAGTGCAGTGTGACTATGTTAACCACCTAAATTGAGCCACTTCCCGACCTACATAGAGAGGTGGAATTTGGCGTCAGGAGGGGGCGGAGAAAGAGGGGGTACAAAGGTTAGAATGCAAGTATTTTAGGGGTTCGTAGTTTAGGGGTTTGAGAACCGCTGCACTACACCAACCAAAATGTGATAACTTAGCACAATGAGACGTTGGACAGATGATTTGTAATGTGTGTCGCATTTTACACATGGAACTTTGGAAATTATTATGTGCAAGCATGACAACTCTGCATCTTTGTGAACATCTTATTGAGAGCCATTCAAAATGCTGGTGGGTGGTACAGGGAGAAAGATGGGTCGTGACATTAGGATATGGGTGTTCGGCTGAACGTGACATCGTGCTTAAAATGAGAGCTAAGCAACTTCCTACCATGGTACACACTGCTTACCGTCAACCGAAGATGTCATAGTTACTGAGTGATTGCCAGTCAGTTACTTGGCAAACATGTACACTGGTTGCCATAAATTGCTAACCCCTCATCAAAAACCCCATGCTGGATCCAAGCGAAGGGTAATGTGAAAGTTTCCCCTGTGTCCAGGACCAATTATAAACAGGTGTCACTGTATTTACCGAAGCAGGTTGGCATGGTGGATATGGTGTCCGACTGCTAATCGGGAGGTCCTGGGTTCGAATCTGGCAACCCAGACCGTGGTTTTCTGTAGTTTTCCACGGTCTTTCTAGGATAATCCCGGGTCGCTTCCGTATAATAGGCCACAGCCGCTTCCTTCCTTCCTTCCCTATCCTTGGAGGTTGAAAGGCAATGCTGGGCCAACCTCCCTAATATCAATTATAATGTATGTACTATCATGGGATGTGGAATGTTTACATCCGCAAATGGGAAATATGCCCTACTTTGCAAATTTTTCTCAATGCTGTTCAGTCATAATCTATAGAGAGAAGGAAATAATTAATGGTCATTGCCTTCCTCTGTTCCAGTGACAGAGCCAGTGTTTTGAATAGGCACTTATTTTCTTAAATGTGGGATTCATCTAATTAATGTCACTTCAGGGGCTAAAAAAGTAAAAATGCAAAGGGCACCCCAACACCCATCATGCAAGAACTTCTCCCATTGATAATTATGATTTACTGTTGGTGTGTGCTACAGTAAATCTGCTCTTGTCTGGTACAACTGTAGCAAGTATTTAAATTATTTGAGAACACCTCCCACGCTGGAGTTTAAAAAAATTACTCAACCAATTTGTGTCTTTGCCTGGGCATTGTCACTAGCCCGCAGCGGCAGAGGATCCTGTCTATAGGACTCTGACACCCCAAGATTTCCAAGAACCACATGTAGGTCTGTGGTATTTAAAGAACTAGACGAAAAAAGTGGAGGGGAGAACTTCGATACTTAGCTCTTACAGTTTGTAGAAAGAATTTAAATCGGAGTGATGGGCCTTGCAAACCTTAACATACATTATACTGCTGAGAATTAAACAGGATTAGTAAGTTTAAGCTTGAGGCAAGCATGACTACAGTACCACTGGTACTTGTATGATTTCATACAACCTCAGATTATTATAGATGCATTAATGACTGGTGTATGCCTAAAAAGTCAAGGGAGTACTACATGCAATAATATTCATAGGATGGTGTGTGCCTTTCCATCACATATGAAGACCTCGGGAGAAAAAAAAAACGATCAAGGTCCATCTCATGTGAAACTAAGATATTGCAATTTCAAACTTTGAAGACTCACCACAATTCTTGTGTACATCCCAATTATGGTTTGAAAGTCATTATTAATGGTACATGCCATGGGGTACGTGCAACAACTAAAACCAATATTGTTGTCAGCATAGGTTTTTATTTATCAACATCAGTACCTCATGTGGCAAAGGAAAGGTCTACATAAAAATGTCGATAACCCTGGGGTATCGGTGGCATGAGTCTCTGCAAATCATTGTATTTCACTTGCGAAATTGGCAGTCGCCCTGGATACATCTCACGAGGCTGACCTGAAGGTGCTACATGCCTCTTCACAATCCCCTGATCCCCATGTCCCCATGTCCCATCAAAAGTGTTCCTGTGAAAGATGAGGTTGGGTTCGCTTTCAAGGATCTTCTCTCTGCTTTTCTGAATAGGAAATAAGAATTTGGGAACATAGAGTTTTTGTAGGTATGAATTACGCAAAAATTCTGCAAAAATCGTGTCCCAATGGGAAGGAACAAACGTTTCAGAACACTGGTTTATCAAGCCAAAATTTTTGTCACACTCCTCCATGTAACTGTGACCTCTAATGGGAAATGTCACTTGGATTGTTAGAAACCCACGCACAAACAACTGTAGCATGATACATGAGGCCTCTGATGATTGTGTAGTTTTTATTTTATCCCCATTTGCAAAAACCATTGACTGTCGCCGAGTGCAAGAGTGGATGTTGATAATTTTCCCTCCAAAGGTGGTGGACGTTGATCATTCTTCCAACAATGCCAAATATTTCAGGGCTATGATCATTTCACCACAACAATGACCAAACCATTATATTCTACGCTAGTCAAACTATCCTATGGAATATACAGGGTGTATCTGAACTCAGTGCCCCGACGTATGTGACTGCCTTCCTAGCCACCAGAGGATCGATTTAAGTATAGGAGTCATATGTCTGGGCAGCCTCATTACTGAGATACACTCTTTAGCGATTTTTGCCTAATCGCTCCTTCTGACTTTTAAATAGAATTTTCTGGTGTAACTAGCCAAAGAGGCCTTACCACCTGTGGGCAACAAACCAACAAAGTCCCGCCCCCAGACCTTCCAGAGCCTTCTGACTGGGGGAAGGTTCGATGGGTGGCCTAACCGACAGGATATTTTGTACTACATGTTTGCGGCCAATTATCTCCGTAATGCGGCAGCCAAACATAATGACTCCTATACTTAAATCGATCCTCTGGTGGCTAGGAAGGCAGTCATATACGTCGGGGCACTGAGTTCAGATACACCCTGTATAACTCATTTTTTATCGTTTTTCTCCCGATGTCTTCATATCTTATGTATGAATCTTATGGCAAAGAGTGTATGGTCCTTTTCTAAATTTAGCAGTGGGTATATGACTGCACTCCCGCCACTAATGAAGATTGCAGTGATATATTAAAATATGCAGCAATAATAGGCAAGAGTGAAAGAAGGTTAACAAGGAATGTAATAAAATTTTCATGAAGGCTATGTGCTTAAGAAGGCACTCAGATTTTTTTGAGCATGTCAGATAGGAAAGTGAAAGCTGGAATTGCAAAAGAGATAGCTTGAGCTGAAAGAGTGTTTGTAACTGGCATGACCACGGTAGTGACTTCAGTTTTTGTGAGAATTGAAATGGCTGAAGAGTTGTCTGGAATAGGCAAAAATTCCAATTTTCAGTTTATGGTAATAGTATATGGCATCTAATGCTGAAGTTGATTCAAGTTGATGACTGCACAACTGGTTGTGTATCCCAGAAATATCTGCAGTATATGCAATCAGTAGTACACAATATCATTAAATGTCTGCTGTAGTGAACAATATTCAGCTCCAAAAACTGGGTGTCAATTACCGCTTCCGCTTGTCATAAAATTGAAATGCCAGTTGTCTGCTGTGTCCACTTTAAATTTGAGAAAAATACAGACATAGCCTAGGAAATTACCCGAATTCCAACTACTGTATCGAAGATTAAGATATCTCAGTAGCAATTTTAGCTTTCACAATATTTAGGGTACACAATATGATTATGCACCTTTTTGCACTATGAAATACTATTGCCAAAAGCAAAATAGGTCTCCCACAGATTTCCAACATTCCTGGTAGCATCCTTTATTTTATTGATTATACAGGGTGATCCAAAATACTTGTCTGATTCCTGTGGCTATTTTTGACACTTTTCTGCTTATTTTTAAGCTGTCGCTTTTGCATAGTTACTTTTAATGGCTGTCAAAAGTGTAAGCTGCTAATATTATGCACAACTGAATCATCCATACAAGCTCTGGACTGAAATGTATGCCTGATTAGGAATGGCCCATTGGAACAATTGGCTTCTTACATCAATGACCGAACCCACTCTGCAGGCCAGTTCCCATTGCAGGCTTTGAAAAGGATTGGCACGTGTATCCTAATATTAGAAGCTAATGTTTTTGATAACTAATAAATGTAACTATGCAAAAGTTATTTCTAAAATAAGCAGCATAGTGCAAAAAAAAAACCCATAACAATCAGACAAGTATTTTGGATTACCCTGCATGTAGGAATTACATATTGGATCATACAAATAGGAAAGGATATTGAATGAAGCGATAATGCAGCTATAGTGCATATGTAATGACATGCAAATGTGTGCAGAATTTTTTACTTGCTTATCAAGTGATAAGCTCATAAGATTGACCGGAATGGGTTTCATAAAATATTTATTACTCTGCATTAAAGTAAGTTCTTGGTTTTATATTCAGTGTCCAAGTAACAGATCCATTGCACAATTGCATTAACTTGAAATATTTTGATAATGACATTAACTGTTGAACTCTTGAGATACGTGACTCATTTCATGGCTTTAGCCGTATTTGCTGTTGTGTACTCGACTCTTGTCCTTGCCACAAGCAAGCTTATCCATCTGCAAGTTGACACTGTACAGTACTAGAAAAGCATGTCTGGCAGATATCCATGCTGCTCTGTGGCCTGCTTTGATTAATACCATGGCATTGAGGTACCTAGAGCATGTGTCTGGATAACACTATCATACAGGCCAATTGCAGAGGATTTAATGATATTGGAACATATCTTATGTCTTGGAATCACTTATGTCTGAGCAACTTGCATCTATTTTATCACATCCCTTAGACACAATTTTTCTTAGCAATAAAAAGCAGCATAGCTGTATAATACTTGATGCTTGATCGATGCTGAGTGGACAGGAAAAGAAAGGATCTCTTCCACTTCCAGGATTGATTTTGATAACAACAACAATAATGATGACAAATTGAAGTTCAGTTTTAAAATATCTGCTTTCTGAGTAGTGAAAATCTGAGCTTGAAAGTTGAGAATTTGGAATATTTTTTGCATTTGAAATGATCCATGTGAACTAGGAACCTACTAGAACTAATTATAATCTTCAAGACAATGATAGATGTTGGCCAATTTACTGAGTCGCGTATTGTTCACGAACAATCATTTTAATAAAAATAAAAATGCGCTCATGCATGATTCCCCATTGTAATACCCAATATGTGGTGCTGCCACATTGTTCAACCACCATTTATTTTATTAATGATAAGTTTAAGTAAATAATATCGACTCAGTAAATTGGCCAACATCTAGCATTGTCTTGGAAATTAAAATTAGAATTTTAGTAGGTTCCTTAGTTCATGTGGCCATTCCAAATGCAAAAAAATATAATAATGGATACCCCGTGATAAGCCTCCTTGGGCTTTTTAGGGGATCATCATTTAATTAACCGACTTTAATCATTGCCTTTGCTGGATGGATTTTAATAGTGGGAGGAAACGGGAGAACCCTGAGAAGATCCACGCGAACACGGAGAGAACCCATTGAAACTCTTTCCACATAAGTATCCTCTGTCTGATCCGGGGATCGAACTCGGGACCTCAGAGGTTGAAGGGTGTGGCGCTAACCACTACACCACCGTGCCGCCCTAAATGAAAAAAAAAATATTGAAATTTCTTAACTTTCAAGCCCACATTTTCACTATTCAGAGAAGAGACATTTAAAAACTGAGTTTCACTCTTTCATGTAATATCATTAGGACTTTAGGAGCAGCTTTCAATAAAAACTATCAAAATCAAGCCTGTAAAAAATCCGTAAAAATCGGAACTTCTAATGGGTATTGCTAGGGAAAAGGAAGTGGCTGTGGGTGTATTGACCACATGTGGCGGTGGATTGCCTCCACCGATCTAAAGAGGCATCATTACCTGATCGTCCTCGGTTATTGCAGAACATGTGCAGAAGTGATAATTGAACCTCTGCAGTTTTGCAGATAACGAAAGTTGGGCCAAATAACTCCTGCAGCTGTGGCATCAGAAATTTCTGAAGCAAATCCAGGCATGTCATACTTGTGACAGTGACCTGTGCTATTCTAGTATTCTGACCTGCAAATTGTGAGCCTCCATGGCTCCTACCCACCAAGTCACGTAACCCACCATGCGCCTTTTTTCCCACTCAGTTTCCCTCTTACCCCGTAGTTCAACGATACAGTGCCATCTGTATAGCGGGAATAAAACTTCACTATATGTCGTGACCTCAAAAGAAACTTGGATCAGCATGCCAGAATTCTTCAAGCGTCCTTTTTAGGCTAATTTATTGACAGGTATGATACTGATTCTTGTCACTGTAATTAATGTTATCACCGAAGCAGTTTGGAGGAGGCTATCCCAAAGAGCACAGTAAAATGAAAAGCAATAGAGTTCCAGGCAAAACAAACTTCCCCCCTAAAGAGCCGATGGCTGATAACGGGGTATGAATTATTATTATTATTATTATTATTATTATTATTATTATTATTATTATTATTATTATTATTATTATTATTATTATTATTATTATTAATGTTATCATCTGAAGTAAGGTCTGTAATTTTGTAATTACAGGGTGAGATATCATAAAACATGATAAAACGTGATGGCAATGCAATGGACTCATAAAAGAATTGTAGCAAATAAGGCAGGTAATGTCGAGGGCACCTAATTTGCATAGTTCGCTAGGATTTTTTGTGCGTAGATACTTGATAGTGCTTACTAGAGAAGTGAACATGAACTTAAAAGTGTGCGACCATTTTTTGCATTGTGTGTCATTATTTTAGTGTTCGTTAATGTCAGTGTTAGTCAACAATTAGTGTTAGTCTTGAAAATTGCAAATTCGCCATATTGCGATCCCCGTCTCTAGGATCAGGGGGCACTCTTTTGCAATATTATTATATCTGTCACTTTCCTAGAAGGCGATATCAAATATCTACTCACCAAAATTTTTAGCGTACCAAGCAAACTAGATATGGTACTCTACGTACGTGGTATACTTGTTAGGATTATTTCTTGGGTCTGTTTCGGCAAGAGAAACAACGTAACTTCTGCCACAGTATAATTTATTGTGTGCAGAGATAATGAATCTCAACGAAGTGAATTCTTAATATAGCCGGGGATCCGTCTCGTCTTGTGACGCACTTCTGAGTCATTGAATTGAAAATGCTACCTTTTACATATATGGACGAAGCTTGCATCGCATTATAGATTCGTTGGCGGTCTTGCCAAAGTGTATGAATCTGTATTCTCATTTACGGAGGTGGTCGACCTGTTCGTCTACCACGTTCCTTTTGGTCTCCCTAAAGCCATTGTTTCACCCAGAATTCATACATGATCGTAATGTGCATCCCGGTGCATCCCATATCCCAAGGTCGATGCATTTCTTCGGATGTTAGCAAACAAGTCTGGGGAAAATAGTGTCTGGTATGTAGACATCCCAAACAATGCCATGTTATCTCTATGCCTTAGATTCCGCATCGCAGCGATTCCTGGAAATTAGTGAAAGTTGTTATTATGGGTAGGGCATGCTTCGTTCACGTGTCGAGGCTGATGTTGACGCACGTGGAGGACGCAGTTTGTATGTGGGGCGACGAGATGCAAGGCAACGACCTAGTTAGAAAATGCAACCCTTCCATTATTCCCTATGACGCGTTTTATGACCCTGAGAAATGAACGTAATCTGACTGCACAAGCGGTCGGGGGGGGGGGGGGGTCTTNGGGGGTCTTACGTGACAACAACAACAACAACAACAACAACTGCAGCCAAAATATGAACTTGCGTCATATCGGAAGGTCAGGCGTTGATGGCATTGATGCTTCATAACAATGTCGAGGCTTGTTGTGTTACGTAATATGTATTCGGTAGCGGGCCCGGCCAGTGTAGGTCTAATGATAAGTAGTCGGGGCAATGTCCTGTATTGTAGGTCGCACGTGTAGACATAATGGGGCAAGGTTGGGTGTGCAAGCATCATGCTGCAATCACCCAGTAGAGGAGGGCCGAGAGTGACGTTTATCGTGGCCCACTTTTTGGGCAGGGAGCGATGTACTCCCGGTAGAAAGCTGTAAGAAGGTTAGGTAGTTCGTGATGCACGGTTTGGAACGCAGATTTTTTTTTAAACGTGGAAAATAAATGTTTCCGTCAGTTAGTATTGACGTAATAGGACTAATATGACGTCAGTGAGACAAGTTTTGTTGTCAGTCTCACGCCGCGCCGTGAACCGGCCTGGAGGCAAACTGGTTTTGTTGATAAACGTCATACCTGAAGCGGTATTTTCCGGAACACAGTGGATGAAGGAAGTCGGGGTCTGGGGGTGCTGACTAGTGGCGGCTTTCCCAAGGTCTTTGTATAGTATAAAAAATAGATAACACCACGGTCTGTTGATGTATACAAAGCTTGGATATAGACAAACTCGAGATGCGGACCCATTGCACTTTATGTGCCGTCAGATATGCGCTTCAGACAGGTCATTAATGTTGTTGGCAAGTGGTGATATGCAATTTGGAGAGTGAATTTTGGCTGAGGATGTGGATTGCCAATGGCATTACCCCCCTACCCCCGCCTACCCCCACTTCCACACACACACACACACACACACTCTTGTCTTGACTAAGGCGTGGGGACGGACATTGATCACTTTTCACTGCGAGTGTAAACTGATCTAACCTAACCTAACCTAACCTAACCTACCCTACCCTACCTAACCTACCCTACCCTAAGTAACCTAGGCTGAGAAAAATGGACTTTTGTGAAACCCTACAAATGAAAATAGTGGGGACATGTCCCCACTAATTTACACATGTCCCCACTGTAATGGTACACTTCGCGTGTGTGAGACTGTGGGGACCGACAAATGTCCCCACAATTGGAACTGGTCCCCACAGCTACAGTAAAACCACAGACTTCCGTCCCCAGACCTTAGTCAAGACCTGATCACACACACAATACATGGCAGATGTGGCTTTTTTTAATTACCATGGCAGATTTGGGGATTGCCTTTGAAATGTCTGTCTTGATTGGTAGACATTGAGAGTGGGAGGAATTTTAAATGAGACTGGGACCTGCCCAGACCTTGCCAAGTATCACACACTATCAGAATCCATAAAGCCTGAATTATGATGTTTTAGTATAGTACAACTCATAGAATGAGGACTGAAAACCTCGAAAGTACCCGTAACCAGTTACAGATATGGTAATATAAGTAGCCTAATCTGTTCAGACACACACAGATTACTGGTGAATGACAATTTGCGTGTGGCTGGTTGTATGAACATATAAAGTTATCTTAAGATTTAGCTGTTGTTTGCATCTAGACTGACTGTAGTTAATCATAACTCATGTTGATACAATGGGGAAGTAGCCTTGGTCTGGGATTTGGGATTTTTGTTCATAACTAGCTAGCCCAGGCCTGTAAACATACATTCCATCACTCTGTTGCATCAAAATGACATTACAGGATAAATTACGGCACATTTAAAAGTGCCTTCAAAATTGGCGGGAAAAACGCGGAAGCCAATCGAAGGGGTACACTGAAGTGCCTGGTTGACTGCGAGATATGAGGAATTTGACTTTGAATTAACCGCGGACACGACGGAAAGCATTCGCAAGGCGGCTGTAGGCCATCGAGGTGAAGAAGGGGGGCCTTCATGTGCCGAATTCGTGTGACAGATAATGGGGAAGTAGCCTTCATTTTGGAAACTACATAATAAATTCGCCCATATTTTTTGGATTTTTTTTGGCATATTCCGTTTTAAGATATCAGCTT